>ML782510.1:46155-96205 GCA_009831015.1 Picea engelmannii
CACCATGAGGATGCACTTACCTTGGCATCATCACTAGGAATGTGCTACACATGTACATGTAATATTCTCTCCTCACTCCACTTGCAATTAGCTAGTTAACTAATGACTACATGATCAGTTAACTAGGACTAGGTGGCAGTTCATGGAAACCTTAGTTAGAGTAGTGGAGTGGAGTCTTTCATGGAAACCTTAGTATCATCACCAAGTGTTGCATGCTCACCTCTGTATCATCACCATGAGGATGCACTTACCTTGGCATCATCACTAGGAATGTGCTACACATGTACATGTAATATTCTCTCCTCACTCCACTTGCAATTAGCTAGTTAACTAATGACTACATGATCAGTTAACTAGGACTAGGTGGCAGTTCACTCTAGATTATGTCAGTGAGTGTTCACATCTCTATAGATCACTACTACGACACATTAGTTTTCTCATGTAGAGTATATCGTGTGTATTTTTACTATTGTCTCATTAGTTAATACAATTCATTCTTTCTCTCAAGATCGTCTCTCTTTCTCTTTTCTCTGTCACAAGATTTGCGTGATTTTTCTACTAGCTAGGTTCTTTGTGACAAGTTTCCAAAAAAATTCACATGGTATTAGAGCCCATAGGTTGCTAGGAGAAGCGTGTAGAGGTACTTTATTTGCAATTTCATGAGGAATATGCAGATATAAATAATGGATTTCTCACCGAAAATTATTCTCACGCCACATAACTAATTCGAGTGGAAGCAGAAAATTCTACATCAACGCAAATGTAGAGGCTTGTAGTGAATAACAATGGCTACAGAGGTTAAGCTGACATCATATATCAAGAAAAAAATGTATCTCAACCACATGGATGAGGCCAATGACCTTACCTGCATGTCCATTTCCCCCAAGATACTATTTCACATTGAAGCTTGTACTACTCCAGATGAGATTCATACAAAATTGGAATATCTCTTTGGAAAACACAACGAAATGAGAGGCCACATGCTTGAGGTAGAGTTGAATTCCTTGGATTTGAGAATATTTGATAACATCCAAGAATTATTCAAAAAGTTCAAGTCCCTTCTATTAGCACTGAGAGTCACCCTCAGATTGCAAGAGGACAAGCCCAATACCCATCAAAAGGTTTGTAAATTTAAGTTAATGATTAAATGTCAAATGGACAAAACTCAACATAAGAATGTTTTAACACAGAATTATGGGCTAGCATGCATAAGAAAATGAAGTGTTGATTAACTTTAGTCAGTGGTTTAAAGATAAAGGTGAATAGAAGGAAGACTTAGTGACGAAGGCAGACAAGTTTGCTATAAGCATAAGGCCTTCTAGAAGCTAGGTGAAGAAAAACTTAGTCACACAAACTTCTTGAACTAAAGTTTAAAACACAGAAAAAAATTCATAGAAACGTTATAATCAAACATCCATTATAACAAAACCACAACATATCATAAGGATCATCCAATAATGATCATTTCAGAGTAAGAAGAAACAAGATGGAGAAAAGAGGCTGACTTATATTAATGAAAATATCTCAGCTCTCATACATAACTAGAAAACAACCATGCTTAGTCAAAATATTACAAAATAGGGAGCTCTTATCAACCATTCGAACCCAACATATCATTCATCTGATGTATTTATAACCAAAACAATAGACAACATCTAGAGGTGTAAGATGTCCTTCCTATCTTATGATTCTCCACAAAAGCTACTAGTCTAACATATGTACAAGTGGATTTAACAAACTGCTAAAATCAAGGAGCCTATTGGAAACAACTCTAACAAGATATGAATGACAATATTTGTTGTTTCTTGGGCACATATTATACAGTTCCATGTGTCCTCCAAGATGTGTGCTGAACTCCAACTACCACCTGTTGATCCTTGGTTCCTTCCAAATCATCAAAGCCAAGAAGAAGCAACACATTCAAAACTGTTGACTGTAACAACCAGTTCGTAGCACCATTCCATAGTGCATTTGGTAGAATATTTTGTAGCGCCCACACTTTAAAATTGTTCTGTAGTCAGTTCTGTAGCACATTCGGTAGCAGATTCCATAGATCCCTCCTGTAAAACTGCTATGCAGATTTTGTAGCACCCATTTGTAAAACTGCTCTGCAGATTTCGTAGCACCCATTATGTAGGAAACCAACCCTTTGGAAAACCTCCCTGATCATAGGCTCAACATCAAACAGGTGCATGTCAGAAGGCGCAGTCCTGACCACACTCCCACCCTTGTGATATTTCTTCTTTTGAAGTGTATCCATGGATAGAAGGAAGAGGTCAAAACTATAATGCTACGAGAGGTGAGGAAACCCAACATAGGCAAAGGTATTTTAAGCTTTGAAGGTGATCCTTAATGGTCTTTCAGGGCTTTCTTCCAATTCAATCCTAAATTAACAAGAGACTGGTTTGATGGCTAAAAATGGAGAAAAATATCCTCTGAGTAATGATATGTAGGGAGACTGCGCTGTTCAAGTTTTAGACTGTTATCAAGACACCATACAGGGTCATCAAAGATTTCAAAAATCAAGGGCTACTAAACTCTTCACTACAAAAAAAATATGAGATGAAAATATTAGACAACACAGTGAAAAAGGAAAGCTAATGCTGGAGTTGTGAGCATAGAAGATAACAATGGTTTGACAGGGAATTTGCAGCACTGGAACAGGGGATCCATAACATAGTTTAGCAGTGGTTTCTATAGCGCAATGTGGACAACATGAGCCAAGATGATAAATGGGTCATTCAAAACTCTGAAGCAAATTGAATCAGTTCCAGTGGAGGGAAATGTCAGTGTGCAGATGGCTATGAAGTCTATGGTAGCAGAGGTAAATGAGCTAGTAGGTGGGAGAAGCTGTAGTTTGCAGCGACAGGCGCTACCAAAAGATAAGACAAAAACACCTTAACGATCTTGAACATAGCTTGAATGGCTCATGAAGTACTTGGACATCATAGATTGATAATGGATGATCTGGATCAAGCTTGGAGTCGTTTTCATCCACCTCAACATCCAATTCACCTCAAACATTAATTCCGTAGCACAATCCACAACTCTGTTTGGACTAGTAGTTTCAGCAGCACCGAGTTTAGGAGAAGGATTGCAAATTGGGTAAACAGTTAGAATCTCATAAATGACCAAATCATAATATTAATTTTGAATACAAGGGAACTGAAAACAATAAAAGACATGACATCAAATTCATGATGGTGAATGATGGTAAAGGGGAAGAATGTACAAAGATGCGCTACAAAAATGCCTAGTGACTTGCAACGCCCTTTACAAATTTTGATTTGACTCAATGGGAAAAGGGACAGAGTGGAGAGGATCAAGTATATGAGTGGATGTAGTGACTTCTCAGGTTTGTAGAGTCATGGGGTCGATAGTGCTAGCTGTCAAGTCAAGTGATGAGTCAAGGATGTAAACCACAAAATGAAACTAGGGTATAAACCATAGGTGTGGGTCAAAATGTGAACCAAATCCCAAGCCTTTATTTTTTTAGACTAGCCTAAGAAAATCATAAAGAGAAAATTAAAACAAATTTTAAAAGACTAATGGGTAAAAATTAAAACCTAAGGATAAAATTGACCCATTACAACTTCATGTGATAACACCTTCTTCTTCATATAAATGGATGTGTGTTTATGGGGAAAGTCCCCTACAATTGTGGGATAACTGAAACAATTTGATAACCGTAAAAGACAAGAAAATTCCAATAATATCAAGCAACAAATATTCTATAACTAATTCAATCGAAATAACTAACTTTCAGAGAAGAGAGAAAGGAAAAATTATTTGTAGTCCCATGTTTGGTGTAGATCCAAATTTTGGAACTCTCTCACTCCTTCTCGAGTGCTTTTCCTAAAACCTACAAAACTCACAAATACAAGTCTCCAATAAAAGTAGTTATACTAATAACTAATTCATTAGTTTGATCAAACATTAAATAAATTCATTGAAATTAGTGTCTTAAATAACATAGATTAAAAAACTGTAAATTAAACATTAAGAACACAACATGTCAAAGGAATGAGCATATTATTAATACCAAAAATTTGGAGGATAATCAATTACCTATGTTGTAGCGACGATGCTCTATTAAAAATACTTTGAGTCCCTCACCCATGCTTCTACAATAAGGTGGGTCTCAACCTTTGATTCACCTACATACTCAAGGAGGATTCAAGGAGGCTCCTAGTCAGATAGAGAGGTGTTCAAAGAAGATTAGAAACAAGGGTTTCTAGTTCAAGAACCAGTAGAGTAGGGGAAATTTATGGGCTTGTAGACATGGAAAGGATTAGCCAATAATTTGTTTTCTTTGATATGCACTAAATCATTACCTTTCTCCTTAGATCAAATTCTCTATTTAAGCCATTTTTGGTTTAGAGACAGTTGAGTACGGGTAAAAGGAGTTAGGAAACTAACCAAACCTATAACTCAATTTTAAATTATGAAATTGTTTTTAAGAATTTATTAACATGCATTTGACTTCCCTTTGATCAACTCACATATACATGTGTTGCATTATTGATAGGGCACGTACAAGTTCCAAAAAATTGTTTTTTAGGAGATATCAAGGAGGTATGGGGAAAAGGTGTTTGCAAGTAGGATAGGGACTAGGAAAATAAGATAATAAATGATCAAATGGTGGGAATTAATGATATTAAAGATCCCCCCTAATGTGCGAGGTTAGAAGAGAAAATGATGGCCGAAATACCTTATAAGTATTCAAAGAGTAGTAATCCAAGGTAAAGGTCGCTAGAAACCAATCTAAGAAAAAAAATCAACGATAGAAACAAGTTAGAACACTCAATTCCTGAGGATGGCATACCCATGCTCAAGTGTGATGATAAACATGGATACCAATCAAGTATACTACAGATCCATGAAGAATGTATATAAAGAAAGTAGTGATCATGGCCACAAAAGATATACGTAGTGGATCCATGTCAAAAAGATATCATAGCCATGAGAGAGATACACATTGGATCTATGTCTTAGAATCAGTGAAGAATATCTGGGGGAAAGGGCTAGATAGATGATCCTTCATAAGTACCGATGTTAGAAGTGGTATTTTCCAAACACAACTTGGGAAGCAACATAAAGGAGGTGATGCTACTACATTCTCGAGGTCTTGAAATCAACTGCCATGGTACGAGTATACACTATGAGAATAGATGTGTTGAAGTTGAACACAATGAGACACCCTTTGATTTATATTCATTGATGTATGCCATTAAAAACCATGAGACAACCCACTGATAATGATAATGGGTATCAAGGTACCTAGTACAGTCTAACAAGTGTGAATAGAGGATTTTATGTCGAACATCTCATAGAATATATTGATCAAGGGACATTGATATATTTCCACTATTAATAACAAGGGAACCTTCCATTAATGATTGCAAGACCTAAGGTACTAATAGGGACTCTAGATCCCTATCCCATAGCAACATGTACAAAATTCGATAGGAAGAGATCCGCTTGAAGGAGGGAATTAAGGAATTCCCACCAACTAACATGAGGAGTAGCAGAAGGCCAAATATTTGGAAGGGCTCAGATGAAATATTGAAGGACCACCATGATATACGTCTCCCACATGCATGAGATGTAAATAGCGCATGAAAGAGACCCTATGAATAACATCGAACAATGAATACTATCGACAAAGGTGAGGAAACCACCAATGGGGACAAATAAAATCCAATGTACTGCATGAATCCCAATGTGTGAATATTGTTCTTTCCGTCAAACATAAGGGAAACCACTTAGTCAGTGACCAATGATGGAATTCCACCTACTAAGCACAAGGTCACCTATAAATTATTTAAATAGGGCTAGGGTGCAACTTTATGTCAAACTATTAGAGCAATGTGTCATAGTCGATAAGATCTTAACCCGCCAACATGAAGTCAATGGGGACCCTCCATACCAGCATGAGTATAGGAAAAACACACTTTTGATTTTGAGGAGCACTTGACATACAAGAAGGATGACTTTTAAGGTTAATAATTCTGTGGAATTTCCGACACATGCTAAAAAATCCTCTGAACAAGAACACGACACAATATGTGACTTAGGTAGCATGAAATGAAAATCAGTATTGACATAAATTTATGATGCAGGAGGAAACAAAAGACTCTCCATAGTGACTGGAAGAATAACCAGTTGGAGGAGTAAGAAATCTGTGTAACTGGTCCAGTTTCCTAAAGCCATACTAACCCAAATTGTTGAGACCCGACTCAAAACATTGTGATTTTTTTAGAGGTGACTTGATTTTCCAATAATGGAAAAGAAGAATAATTCCCATGCTAAAGAAGGATCATTCACACACTATTTTTTATTATTAGTTTTTCGTCTTTTTCATAATGGAAATCCTAAAAAAGAATAAAAGAATGTTAGAATACACAGAGGAAATAAGTGACGCAGACAAGAAAAGTAGTTCCAAGAACATGGAACATACCTAATCTCAATGCAAAGTTGCATGTGGAAGATATGGACACTCAGGGGAATGTTTCCTCCTAGGGTACATGTTTTAATTTGTAAAGGAAAATATTGCAAGGCTAGGAACTGATGAGAATGCATAAGAAAATGGGTGAGAAACAACAAGGTGAATCCGACATTAGGCTCAAAAGCATGAGCGATAACTATGCAATGTAGTTACAACTTGAACACAAAAGTATGGGAACCCTGTGGGTAAATAGACATAATAAGATTGATAAGAATATGAGGTTTCAATGCAATGTCATGGTGGGACTAACAAGACTCCCGAGCCTAAGAAAAAATTTCAGCATGGGCACTGAAAGGAAAAGAAGGTGCTATCTAGGATTCCCATGATAGTAGGCTCTACCATGAATAAGATGACATTAAAAAATAGCGGGAAAGGATTGTGTCGCCAGTAAGTATGGTTGACCCTAAGGAAAATGTATAAAAGGTCACTAATAATACAAAATGCCAGGTGGAACAAACCTACCCTATATGCCAGTGACAAATACTTTACCTAAAAAAGAGTTGAGAAAAATGGATCAACAGGTATAAAAATGCCATTTTAATCATCTTCCCTTCAAAATCTAATTTCAAACGGTCATCTTGTACAAAAAAATCCGGTTCATTAGGTGTTTTAAATGAAAAAAATGGTAAAAACTATGTAAAAATTGGGTAAACATTTATTATAATATTAAAAAATGACACAAATAGTATTTCATTTGATTTTTTTCCAAATCAGTCCAAATTAGGTGAAAACCCTCCAAATTTCTGAAGATAAACCAACATATTTTTGGCATGGATAAAATCTAACAAAAAGATGAATGTGAAAATATTAGACTGAGGTGGCCTGAGGGGTATCGATGCCACTGTTGTAGAGGGTGTGATGCAAAGCAACTAGGCTGGGATGCCGCACATACAGAGAGGCAATTATAAAATTTCCAGAGAAATATGGATTCCTCACTCACCAAATCCCTATGATCTAGATTGACTAGAGTAGATGCAACAACAAGTTGTTGGTGTACCATGATCTTGGTATGAATTTTTCAGCATATGGACAACATTGTAGTGTACTGTAGGGACACACATGTGGGGATGGGGCCCTTAACATAGATTTTACATTATGTATTGTATCGACTTATCGATAGACATTCAAGGCTAGAGGCCCAATTTTGTAACTTGTTTATGGGTTCAATTTCGCCCGACAACATCAAGGCTTACCTCCTAGTATACAGTCCCAATTAGACTATACATTGTTTGGTTTAGGAGTCCCATCCGACATTTGGCCCAACTTCCATTTATTGTTGTCTTTCAATTTTTGTACCGGTTATGGTCTAGTGTACCGATGAAGTGGGTGGATGCAATGTAGAGATGTAGATGCAATTTAGAGATGTAGATGAAGATGATGTATGTAAAAAAAACTAGTCTATTACTAATCTATGCTAACCTATCTTATCTAGGAGCACACTATAGTAACTGGTGAGTTATAATGCGATCAAAACCTTACACAAATTTTATACAGTTAGATGTAACAAAAGAGGGGGATTGGATACAAATGCATACATATGTATATATTCATATTGTTCTAGACCACAACAATGTATACTGTAATAACACACAAATCTCAAGGCATTGAAATATTCAAATAAATATCAATAACTGTAGAATGACAAAGATTGTATAAGAATTAGTCTACAACAAACAAGCATTCTTACAGTCCATAGAAACACAAATTATCTTCACTTGAATTAGTTCAAATATCTGATCCGTTTCTACAAAAATCTCCTTCTATAACATGTTGTCCTTGAGGGCTTCTCAATATTCATTAACAATGTATAATTTCTCAAAAACGCTCTTGGGTCTATACAATGCTTGAAAAGCCAAAAAGTCCTTTCTAATGAGTTTCTACTCTATTTTATACAAAAATATAGAAACTCCTATGTGTCCTTTCCCTTCTCCTTGAAGAGGCAGTTACAAATTTGTTCATCTTCTCTATTCTAGTGAAAAATGGAAGAAACGGAAGAAATTTGAGGTGGTTAGGAAAAGGATGAGAGAAAAACAATTGTTTTGTCCTTTCCCTATGAAATTTTGCTTTGGAGATAAGCTGCCCAAAATTCCAACTGGTTATATAACGACTTGATTCTCTTGTATGATAGTTGTTGCCATGTTTCTTCATTCATGGAGATGATGTCATTCAAGGGCGCTCATATCCTTCTCTAGTTTTGTCATGAAATCATGTATCATAGTGTGAAGCTTTACCGACTGTAACAGATGTTGGTCAATGAGATCGATGGAGACAAAGGTTGCTTCTTCAACTATCTGTCTCCTTCAACTCGTGTTATCTTGGACTGCATTCATCAATTACTCTGTGAACAAATTCTTCCCAAGTTCATCTAATATTTGGAGGCGGCCATTCCTTATCGGTTCTTAAGTAACTTTGTGAGTCCTTGAACATATTGCCATTGCCTTGGTTACTTCTTTATCTTCCCTCTATCCTACCTAATGGAAATGATGTAATGTGCATAGATATGTTTTTCTAGCTGATTTTGATGGTGTATATAGCTTAGGAGGTACAACATGATTCTTTGCTATCAAGGTATCAATGTCGGCTATGCTTTCACAAATAGTGTTGTATAGTGTCAATTGCATTTGTATCTAGTTTTTTTGGTCAATAACTATTGCAGATGGATCTTGGAAGAGGTGTATAATGGCATACATGTCGATGATGGAACCTTCCAGATCATTCCTCACTTTTTCCACACTAGCCTTAAATTTGAGGAGACTTCTTTCATCGATCTTTACTTGTTGAAGCCTCTCTTCTAGCTCCTTGATCCTCACCTCTTTTTCTTCATTCTGCTGGCATATCCTTTGTATATTTTCCATGGTTACATCCATAAATGAAAATTCCACCCTAGTTGTTTCCACAGGGTCTTCCCTGACATCTCCTGTGATAAGGACTTGAGTAACCACTGAAAAATGGGCTCCTTTTGCTGTTGGAGCCCTTTTCACTCTTTCTTGCACAATTTACCATTTTTACTATCATATGTGAAAATTCTTAGATCCAATAGTTCGGTTGATCAAAAATGTTCCTAGGGCTCAAGGCCTAAACCACTGCTTGTTGTTTATGCTCTTGTACCTCCAACAGACATTCCTAGGTTATCCGAGTCCATTGGGTGCATGTCACTATCTCTATTCTCTGCATTCTTCCTTTGTCTTTATTTGCTGCTTCTTTTACATCCTTCTTTGCTAATTATTTTGCTACTATTTCCACTTCTTCCATATCCTTTTCTTTTTCAACAACAACTTTTATTTCGGCTTCAATGTTTTCTTTCACTTCATGTTCTGCCTTGGCCTTTGCTTTGTCGGCTTCTATTTTTTGTTTCGTTTTAGCTTCATTCCTCATTTTCGGTACCTTCTCTTTGTCTCTTCTCCTTTAATCTACTGGTGCTCCTTCCTCCTCTTTTGTGGAAACTGAATGAGTTGAGACAGATATGGGGGAAGATCTCTCAGCTTCATCTCATTCTACCTATTTTCTGGCCATCTCTCTTGCAACTTCTTTGTCCATGATCCTTCCTTTTGGCTGGCCCCACATATTGAATATGACGTCGTCGTAAGTTTTGGCATTTTGATGCACCTTCTCTTCTTCCCAGAACTCAGTTGTGTATTCATATGGGAGTCTCATGTTATTGAAGTGATTTTTGATGATATTCTTAGGGTCATGCCTCTTAAATATTTCCTCTCCAAAGTGGTAGGAAAGTAAGATGTCCACTTTCATTTGAGCTTGCTTGGTGTTCTCAAAGAAATAGTTTCCAATGTAAAGAGGTAGTGGAGGCCAAATTGCTTTCTTTGATCTGTATAGCATTCCTCCGACCCCATGTATGATAGTTTGATATGCCACTTCTTGAATCAAAAGTTTTTCAGGAACGAACCGAGGGAGTAAGTGAGGTGGTTTCATCACACCATATATTCTTATATAGGTACCAACAAAGTTACTGACTTAATGAGAATTGTGACCTCAGAACGAGAACTCTGGCCCAAAAAACCCATATTTTTGCATAAAAACATCAAAATCAACCCCCAAATCAGAAAGTGGTGCTACCGATAGCACCATGTTTTTAAATGGGGTCAAAATTACAACATTTTTCAAACATGGCCTTCAAAACTCAAACAATACCTTAGAAAAACCTTAAAATCCACAACAAAAAAAAATATGTTTTTGATTTTTTTTTCTTTTCAAAATGTTAAAATTTTAGATAATTTGAAATCATGTTTTTAGCACTTGGTACCATTAAAACAAAAACCTCAAAATCAACCATCAAATTGAAAAACACTGCTACCAGTAGCACCCATTCTAAAATTGGGGTATGAAAATGACACATTTTTATAAAGTGGTAAAATAACTCATCATTACTATAAACAAAATCATAAAATCAACCCTTAAATGTTTACTTTTAAAATCTTATTATCACTCAAAGCATAAGGTACTACATAATGCCATGAAAATATCACAATATAATTTAAAAATTCAATGTCACTTTTTAGTAATTTTTTTACTTTTAATAAAAAAAAGTAAATACAAGTTACATTGAGTGAAACATAAATTATTTCTTAAAAGTATTGTTATATTGTCCATATTCAAAACATATGAGCTAAGAAATTTTGTTATATTATCCATAATCAAAACATGTAATTCATAAAACATAAAAAAATGTTCATAACTTCATGTAATATCATATGTAAGTTCAATGCTCATTTCTAGTTACCATACAAACATCATATGGATAAAAAATACATAAAATGTTTCATACACTTATTTAGATTGACTCATGGTTTATGAAATACTATCAGAGTCTACATTGTCTTCATATGAATGATTGGATGAAAATGTAGATGATCCATATTCTTCTCTATTGTCGATGAATGCACAATCTGAGTCTACATGCATGCCGAACATTTTAGATGTCAAATTCCTTTTAGATCTATGACTAGGTTCAACATAATCCCATATTGCATTTATTTCTTGTGGCAACAAACTCTTAATAATTTCTGTTGTCTTGGAGGGAAGAGTTCCTATGTTTCTCAAATTGAAGTCATAAACAAGTATGTCAACATCATCTAATTTTAAGAGGTCAGTGGGACGACAAGTTGTATTTTGAGCCTTTCTTTTTATCTTTCTATTGACATGTTTCTCAACCACCATATTTGGCTTGTACACACCATTGAATGAGTGTGTACTTGTTGCATACTAATGCACTTCAATTGAAATAACATCATCATTTTGTTTCTCAATCTTTATAACCTTTCCAATATAGAATGGATAACCATGTGGATCTTTAGTCGCTAAAACTGCAATCATGCTACCCTCCTTAATATCTTGTATTGAACCCCTATAAATGTCTTCCATGGCTTCACGTTGTGCACGTGACCTTCACGAACCAATATACATTTCTCTTTCATCTGCTTGTGTAAACTCAATGGCACCTTGAGATTCTTGTTGAACTTCAACAATGTTTGTTTCTTCAGATTCATTTGGCATATTTTGTGGCCAATGAAATGGAGTCTTCAACATTGTATCTTCATTTTTTCAGCTTGAAATTATGTCACTTTGACTATTGAAAAAAGACTCCCACCAAACAGAAACAACAACAACAAAGCACTCATATGTATCCTTAATGGATTTTTTTATTTCTTTCAGGAATTCAGAATAATCCAGATCTCTATTATGCCTTCGTGCATTATGGATTTCAACAACTGATTGTAAAAATAATAACTTTGATGCAAATATTAGATGATCTGGAATGAACTTAAAAAATGTTAAACCTGATGAAGGCCCCCATTCTGTAGTAGTTGAATACTTCTTTCCCCATATAAGTGTTTTCCCATCAATGTTTTTGAAACAAAATTGATGTTGGAAGCTAATGTCATTAATATTCTCAATACATTTTTCTTCACGATGTCAGCCCTAAATAAATCGCCACATCTCAACAATTTCTTCTAATATATGAAAAATAGGCTCTAGAATGTATTCTTTTTTACTACATTCAATCAATGATGGTAGGATTCTAACATTTTCCCTCTTCAATGTTCAAGAAAAATGACTAAACATTTGATCAATATGATCATGAGTGTGTCCAACAAGAAGGAAACCAACTTTCACCTTTTGAAAGATTCCTATTTCAACAAGCATGCTTAGATATCCAAACACAATTTGATTTTTATTTTCACGACTAGTGTTGTCCAACTGTAGATAGAGAACTTGAGGAAGATTTCCAGACCCGTGAGTGAACACATGATGAATTATGGTGATGGTCAGATTTGCATCAGTATGAATATTTGGAGCTGTCAAGTAAACTCTTGGACACATTTTTCCTTTGAAAACCATACAACCGACCAAGTGAAACTGAATGAAATTATCTTCTTGTAAATTTTTGGGTGTACGAACAAAATGTGGTAGAAGTGGTTTCTTCTGGTCCATGCCATCAATTATCATACCTAAATATTTTTTTGAAGCATCATAACAATTCTTTCGATGTTTGTACAAATTTTGTATTTCACTTGATTGTTGATTTCGATGTTCTTGAAGTGCTTTGACTATGGAATATGCACATGACATAAAATGAAAATATTGATCATATGTTTTCATAGTTTATAACTATTCAATTTAAAAAAGAAATAGTAAATACATACCTCTTTCTGCCCATTCAAATTGATCTCTTCTTGATTTAAGAGTAGCACATATACTGCAAATCCCCATCCTTGACTTCTTAGGAATACAAACATTGTTGAATTGTTTCTTTCATATTCTTGTAAAATATGCATATATAATAAAATTACCATTTCCTTCAACACCTTTAGAATATCCTTTGTACAAGTTGTAGATTTCCCTCCTTGAGAAATTATCTGGAATATGTGTTGTGTCTCTATCTGGCATACACTCTGCATTCTTGGAAAAGAAATCACGCATCCATGACAATGTAGTGTTTGTCAATGGCCCACTCTCTCGTCCATGATGTACCTTTGAATAAAATGAAGGATATTTTTCCAACCTTGTCTGGATTCTTGATAGACGAATATTACCAATTGAGTGAACTTTTTTGAAAGCCTTTCTGCAAATTAAAATATTCCCAATACAATAATAATATCCTGTATTGATGGATATCATGCACCCCATCAAATATGAATTTTGCATGCTCTTATTCATGGACAAATATGTCTTCCTTTTATTCAGGGCATACATGTAGTCCATGCTTTTCAAACAATTGTTTTGACAACATTCACTTGAAATCAATTCGCTTATGGAAATTGATTTAGTGAGAAATTATTTCCTAGACCTTGTATAACTAGAATGATTTGGATTGATATTAAAAGGTCTAGTCCTAGTCCTAGAAACAATGTTTCTTTGCAATGTCTCCACTATTTCATCATCCTCACTAGAAGGATTTTCCTTATCACTAGAAGGAATATCAAGCAAAACGTTGCCAAGAGACTGAACTAGAGAATGTCAATCACCTTGATTTGTTGCAGCTGAATGATTGAGAGTTTGTCATCATCAACATAATCATTTGGAGAAAAATCATCATCAACATTGTATCCACCATTGAAATAATCATCTTCACTGCTTTCAAAATCCCCACTTGAGTGAAAATTTTCACCATCCTGCTTAGTGCCTTGAAAATATTCATCAGTATCTTGAAAATCCTCACTTGGAGGAAAATCAACATCATCAACATTGTTTCCTTTTAATTTATCACTCGGGAAAGAGTGTCCACCAATGGTGTAATCAAATTCACTACTTTGAAAATCCCCACTTGAGAGATATTCTTCATCATCCTCATTACTGGCTTGAAAATCCTCACTTGGAGTAAAATCCTCATTATCCTCATCAGTACCTTGAAAATCCTCACTTGGAGGAAAATCATCATCCCCAACATTGCTTCCTTTAAATTCCTCATTCGGGAAATACTGACCAACATTTCCATAATCGTCATCATCACTTTTAAAATCCTCACTTGGGGGGAATTATTCATCACCCTCATTTGTGCCTTGGAAATCCTCACTTGGAGGAAAATCTTCATTATTACCTTCAAAATCCTAACTTGGAGGAAATTAATCATCACCAACATTGTTGTCTTTAAATTCCCCACTCGGGAAAGAGTGTCCACCATTTTCATAATCATCTTCACTGCTTTTAAAATTTCCACTTGAGGGAAATTCTCCATCATATTCATTGGTTCCTTGGAAATCTTCATCGGTACCTTGAAACTCCTCACTTGGAGGAAAATTTTCATCCCAATCATTTAAACATTGATCATAGTCTCCACTTTGACCTGCATTTTGATTATTTTCATTATTATTAAATCGAAGAATAGATTTATCACCATCGTATTCCTCCTCTTCATCATTGGTACCTTCAAAGTCCTCTGATTTAGGACTTTCATGAGGAACATGTTGAATACATTGTTTGCACTATCATCAAACTCCTGACTAGATGAAAAATACAATGCCTCATTTTCATTACAAGCATTCCTATCGCATTTCCTAGTCCTAACAAAAGAGGTATGCGAACAATTTGATGATGTCTCAGAAATAAAATATTCTTTATCTAACGAAACCATCCCTTCTCTCTAAGAGCATAGAATGATACAAATTCTCACCCTCCCAATTTTTTTCCTTTATTATTTTCCCTTAAAAATTAAAAACAACTTTTACTCTTTTATTTCGTTATTTACATGTTAAATACAATATTTCTCATGTTTATTTATTTATCCCACATTCATTAAACATAGCGATGATCCATATAATTTTAGGTATATATGTAGAAAATATACCTAATTTTTATTTATCCCATATTTGTTATACTAACATCAATTTATGTCATTTGTGTCATATATACACAGTCTTGTTTTATCTTTTTAGTGTGATATCTTGGGAAGTATTCGTTAAAGGATTTGGAGAAAGCTACAAGGGAGAAACATTGAGAAGAAATCCGAGGAGAATCTAGCATTTCAGAGGTTAGTTATTTTTTAAATTCTTACCATTTACCAAATCAACAATTATAAGATCATCTTTGAATCACATAATAATTTTTCATGCGAAAATTAAAAAACCTTAAATTTTTTTAGATGTTTTCTAATTTTTTCTAAAAAAATCCCAACTTTTTTAAAAAATTGAGACTTTTTTCAAAACATTTTAACAAAATCCTTAATATTTTTTGAAAAAAAAAAGAAAAAAAAGTCAAATTTAGGTATAGTTTTGTAAAAACAATTATATTGTTTATTGTTTTTTACTTATTTTTTTTTAGTTTTGGCCCATGGTGGTTATTGAGAAATGTTTGGGGCTTGGTCGTGGGGGCTGGGGTGATTTCTGGCATCTGCCTAGCCTGACCAACGTTGTGTCCAAGCCGTGGGCACACCCATGGCTTGTCCACAAGGATGGTCGGGCTAGGGCGATACCGGACATCGCCCTAGCCCCCCCAAGGGACCGTACCTTAGCTGCGGAGGGGGGGCAGGGGAAATGCCCAACATCGCCCCAGACCCCCATAGCCAAGGCACGATCTTGACATAAGCTTAATAACTCCATGGGTCAAAATTTGTTAAATATGGGTCAAAATTTTTTAAATATTTTTTAAATCAGTTTTTATATTCAATGTTTTTTTTAAGTATATTATAATGTAAAAGGCCTAGTTTTATTTTTTTTATCTTATAGGAAATGGAAGGAAACATATTATCTATGAATATACCTGGATCACGACCTGCAATAATGGCATCCAAAATTGAAACTGAACCTCCATGAATGTTAGGCAATAAAATGATAGCATAACACCTGAGCTATCAAGGGAAATGAAGAATGTTAGAGAGTGGAAATCTATGGAAGGTGAAAACAAACTAGAATATTTGGTTTGTTAAAGACAATCAAGGCAACAATAGAGATCATATATATTTGTATTGTGTTGGATTAGTACATGTGCAAGGAAATTATCAGGCACTTGGCTTGTTACGAGATATATGTTTAGTTCCAACCACAGATATTGTTTATACACTTGTCAAACAAGGAAGAACTTATATCAAGTTTAGATATTGTTTCAAATTGAGAAATTATAACAAGAATGAATGTTTTTCAGAATTATGTGCATCCATCGTTGATGACATTGAGAAAGACAATGTAAGTTTTTTTTATTTTTATTTTTGTGTCATTTATTATTTTTAGTATCATGGTAATGTTTTAATTTTATTTAACATGAAAATGTTATATTTTGTTTTTACAGGATTTTGCTGAATGACTTTCACATATGTTAGTGGGGATTTACTCTATAGAGAATAATATTATGGATTTCATCAACACTTTTCATATTGAAAATATATAAGAAGGAAGGAAAAAGAAACATAAAGTAATGGAAAAAGAAACATAAAGTAAAGAAAAATCCTCATTTTAGAAATCCTAAAAAGGGTTACATTTGAAAATGAGGAAACTCCAAATGAAGATTTTGTTGAGATTGGTCCCAATGAGGTTATCACTTCTTCTCGCAAAAATAATAAACAAGATAAATGCAAAAGAGCGATGGATGATGATGAGTCTATTCCTATTGATTATGAAGAAACCATTGATTTAGATGAAACACATTTAAATCATAAGAGGAATAAAACAAATGTTGATAATGTCCAAGAAGCCATCGTTAGCTCAGAGTATTATAGTAAAAATTCTGAAGGTAGTAGAGAAATAATAACACCAGGTGTTGATCTAGAGGATGGTATTATGAAAACAACACAAAATGACATTCAAAATAGAATGAGGATGACGAACTTAGTTGATGATGGCCACACATTTCAGTTGAATGTGAAACAAATTTATAAACCCACAGAAGGGAAAGAAAAATATCAGATTAGAAAACCACATCACTTGCATATTCACAATTTGAAAGCATTGATTAGGTACAATCCATATGCACATGTTTTTTACTACCTAGTTCTTGTTGACCCAATGGAAGTTCCTGTGAGGGAATAATTTGATAGATCAAAATTTTTTGACTACAAATATTATGTGATTGGAGGAAATAATTATGCAGAGGCTAGAAGAGAATGGATACAAGAATATCCCAATAATCCTCTTTTTGAGACAGTCAAATGCATAATTTATGCCGGTTTAACAGATTCAGAAGAAAAGTTACTAGCATGGGATCATAACACAAACAATGAGTATAGAATGTCTATGAATTTCATTCAAAGGGTGAGATTTATCCATAATGATTTTTCTGAAATATGTCATGGGGAGAGATTAAATGTTGATGTCAAGTTTCTGAAGCAATGTTGTATAGAAATAGGATTCCCACTTGATGATAAAAATACAAAAGAAAAAAATTGCAAAGGAAGTGATATGTTTAGAGCTATGGATAACTCTTTTCAATTGAGATTTAGAAATGGACAGGTATGGGATTTGATAGATGATATCTTCACCCTATGGAAAAATATTAGTATAAAAAAATAGAGAGTTAAGAAGGCTAAACCATTGATATGTGGCACAAGTAAGACAGGTCCTGGCGTAAAAAATATTCCAGATGATATCACTATAACACCTTGGAGATGAATACAGGGAGTGAAGGATGATAAACTTATCATAACTATATTATGATGTGTTAGGTTGGGATAATTGTCAATGGAAGAAATGTGTGATGAATTTAAAAAGTAAGTTTGTTGAGTTATTTTTATTTATGTTAGGACAAGAAAATTAATTTTTTCAGTTTAACATTATTATTATTTTTATTTAGTCACAAGGTGTATATTAGAATACAAGAGGAAATGGTCAAGATGTTGAATGAAGAAAATTGGGATGCTGTTAAACTCAACTATCTAGATTCAAGCTCTTCAGTAGTATTGAAACATTCAAAAAGGTATGTTGATTTATTACATTCATATTATTCGTTTGTAAGTTAATTTATTTCTATTTTAATAGTTATAGATATATATCTATATGTTTGTTTGTTTCATTAAAGATTCCAAAGAAGAATGAAAATGGAGTACCTGAAACTTTCAAAAGTTTTATTCAAAAATCCAAGTTTGAAAGAGAAAGGAGATGTGTTCAAAATGTTCAACTTGATGACACCCTTGATCACTACATTTGGAATGGGATTGACACTGTTCAATATAAAGTGATATTTGGTGATTGTGAACAAGTTTCAAATATTTTTCCTAAAAAATAATACTCCCTAGTTATTGCGGATATACCTCATGGTTATAATATCCAAAGCATTGGATATGATATTGAGCCTTATACTTACCAAGCTTTCAATAAAATGGTTATGGGATTTACGAAAGTTACATCACCATTTTGGATATTTATAGTATTTCATTTAGACACACAATAATGATTAGTACAATCAAGCTTCAAGGGGAAAGAAAAGACAATGATGCAGTTTATTTGGTAAGATATTGAAATTGTATGTTTAGCAATTAAGATTAGAAAACAATTTTATTAATTCACAAGTTAATTGAATTTTCACTTATTTATGTTACAGACACAAGCCTAATATCCATAGCTCCAATGGAGAATCATTTAAACATGATTTTGAGAGTATACATCTTGCAACCTAGACAAAAGATGATTCTTATAATTCTATTCTTGTCAATGCAAAGGATGGAGAGGCTGCTAGTAGTATATTGGTATACAATGTTGTGGTTAGAAAGCTAACATACGGGGAAAACGATTTTAAAGGAGATATGGTTAACATTTATCAAAATCCACAAGAATTAATTAATTATCTTATAGATACATTTTCAAATGAAGGAGATTGGGTTTTGGATTTGTTCTCAGGTTCATGTTAGAATTATGTTCTAATATTTATGAAATCATACTTCAATATTATATTATTTTTAAATTATCTCTTTTTACAGTATCTAACTTTATTATTTATTTTGTATTTGGTGATTAGGTACAACATTAGCGTGTCTCCTACAGAAAGGAAGGAATTGCATAGCCATTGAAAGTGACCCCATGTAGTGCAGTTTTATTCAACAAAGAATTAATGCTATTCTAGTGCTTCCAGATGAAATGCAAGAAGTTGGCTTGAGGAAAGGAGATTTTAGTGAATCAAAGGTGGAAAAATTGTCAAAGGAACCTCAAGTACTATTAGGAGGAATGATTGGAAAGGATCACTTTGGAGAACTTGCGGATATCAAAGAGCCAATGGAAGAACAAAATGACACAATGGAAGCACAAAATGACGTCAAAGAAGATGATAATGTGTCTGTTGAGAATGATACATTTGGGATATATGATATTGTTGATTAGTTTTAAGATGATCATGTAGATTTCTGTGGTGAGAATTTTGTTTAGACCAACATACATTATTAAAATCCTTATGATATACATTAATAATAATATTAATTTTACCATTTTATAAATTAACCCCAATTTAACTGAAAACCAACATAATACTTTAACAATTATTAATATCATTTGGATGTTTAAATTAAATCAATTCCAAGACTAACCTAATTAATACCAACATACACCATTAATTTCTTTATGTTATCTCACCTTTACTAGTTTCTAGCCCCAACCTAACTTAATTATTGAAACTAACCTAACTATTATTAAAAAACTTATTGAATCCTAAGGTTTCACTTAGCACACAATTAGGTTTCACTTGAGCTGACAAAGACTAATCTGATAGCTGTTCCAGAGGTTAGATAACCTCCTTTAGAATTTGTTACCACTAATACATTAATTATAATTTTAATACTCCTTTTATAAAAAAAATAACCCTAATTTAACCTATAATTAGCATAAACATTAATAATAATATTAATACCATTTAGATTATTAAATTAAATAAAAAACCACTTAATAAACAAAATCTTTACAAAATACATATTATTAAAATCTTCTCAAAACCTAGGGTTTCACTTAGCCGACTTTAGGTTTCCTACACTCCTCATTAATATTTATTAGGGTTCCTCTCTTGTTTTTTTTTCCTTAGGCTTTTTTGTCCTGAAGATGGATCTTGTTGTGGATCTGAAACATCAACAAGCAATTGAAAATACTGTGGTTCTTCCGATAGTTTTAAGATGCCTTTGAAGATGATGCTCAATTTTGCAAATTTTTTATCAGCTATAGCTGTAATGTTTTGACTTTCATATTTTAAAATAAGAATAAAGATGTATTTAGTGTTGTTTTGTGATGAATCTTTTTATTGTTATTTTTTTCATTTTATTTGTATGTGAATCACTATATATTGGAAAATTTTATTAAATGTTGTCATTTTTTTACTTCAAATGTATAAAAATATGAAAGAAAATGATAATTTTTTATAATTTTTTGACTTTTTTTGTTCAATTATGTCCATAAAAATGATTTATTTGACATGTTATTTTAAGGAATATGTACCAAAATGTATAGGCTTTTTTATTATATATGGCTGTAAAATGTGTATTTTTTTGCTAAATATTCAAAAATAATGTTATTTAACTACAATTTTTTTCGATGTATTGAAGTAAAGGTAAACAATGTGTTAAAAATGATGTTTTTCATTATATTTAAAAAGTATGGAACAATAAATTAATTAAGAAGACAAAATCATATGAAAAATCGTTACTTCAAAAAAGTAAATGGTAAAAAATATTTGTAAGAATGAAAGAGGCATGAAAAAAAGACTAAAAACACCGTTGACTAAAAATAAAAATTAGAAAAAATTGAAAATAGATGAAAAAGAAGCAATTAAAAAAATAATGTGGAAACATTGTGGATCAAAAAATTTAGAATATGGAAAACCACCTAAAAAAGGGGGGGTGGGGGTTGCTACTGGTAGCACCATTTTTGAAAACGGAGTAAAAAATTGGACCCCCCCCCAAACCAGAACTCTGTAGAGTTCTCGTTAAGTTGGTAACTATGTTTACCGTGCTCCATCAAATACCAATCCTTGATCCTTCTTATGACTGCTGTGGCTTTGTCTGTCATACAAAGTGGGGAGGTGAAAAAAAAAATTCATACAATAGGGAAAGGAAGTGGTCATAGTTTCTTTGATAGTTTGTTTGGTATTTGTGTTCCCAAATCACTTTGCAGTAGATGTGGATAATGGTTTCAGTGGGAAACCAACTCCATCCCATGTTTGGGTACTTGTGAGTGCCACACATTATGTCTAGAAGATATGAGGACATATGAAAACTAGGAAAGCTTCTTGGTTGTGCTTGTGTAACTACAGAAATGACATCTTTGAGATTTTCAGACAATATGTCTGCCTAGTTGAATGAGACCCCCACATCTGCATAGAAATAAATTAGGAGCATGTATGATAGGGGGAAATGAGTTTCATCTGGTTCCCCATACAATCTACACAACATGGCTACCATATACTGTAGGTTCTCCTTAAAATTTCAGGGATGATTTTAGGGGCTAAATTTCGCTCATGGGCTAATTTTCCATGGTTTTTCCCAAAAAGTGATTCGCTATTCTAAAAATGATTCGCCCAAATTCTATAGGATAAAATTATTTTACCTTAAAAAGCGCAAAAATTTTATACAAACTGTATAAAATCCTTATAAATTTGAATATTTTTACAAAAATATCGCCAAACCTTTCATAGTTGGAATATGAAGGATTAGTAAGATTCACCAAAGTTTCTACGTTTTAAAATAAATTTCCATCCTTAAAATCATCCCTGCCTTAAATTGGTCATGGGGTACTGATTCTTGGGTCGATACTTGAACTGCTTATATTCTTTGTACCATGCGAGGAATAAATATTTTGGTGTCAGCTCCAACTCCCTAAGGAGTTGACCATCTAGTATTTTGTTCCCATCTTCAATATGGTAACACTTAGCTAAATCATCGGGTCTAAATCAAGCTATATCCAAGAAATGGGGTTTGCACAAGGGAAGACTGTTGAATGTGTTGCCACCCTGAAAATTCTTGACTTTCTGATGTTCCTCTAGTTCCTCCGCCTCCATAGAGAAGTGTGATTTCTTGAACATATAATATAATTCTCCCCAATTTAAGGTTTCTCCATCCTTCTCTAGGAGTCCCAATGTATCATCATATAAGGTCCTTGACAATTTATGTCTCTATTGTTTTTTGGGAGCTGCTAGATGGTTCAATTCATGTTTCTTTCATCATCGTCTTCTTTCGTGGTGACATGTCTGAACCTACGAAAAGGATAAATTTAGAGCATGTTATTTGAAATACAATTAGATGGTTAGAAAATTATAAGAATTACTGAAATTATCAAGACATGGCAAGCTGCTTCTTGCAAATGCAAGGTTAATAGTAGATAATACTCAATGATATTTTGGGGTGAAACGCTTAGGAATCATCTTGGAAAGGAGAAACCGGAGCTCAAGAAAATAACTTCTTCAATACAGATCAGAAGAGTTAGTAACAACTCCTTCGATTGCATTAGAGGAGTTAGTAACAACTCCTCTGATCACATCAGAGGAGTTGTTACTAACTTCTCTGAAATGTATTCAGAAGGGATTGTCGTAATTATTGAGGATCTAGGAGAACTTACAAGGAAATCCTCTGATCATATCAGAGGAGTTGAAAGTAACTCCTTCGATATGATCAGAGGAGTTGTTTCCATTTGTTCTAAAAATGCGTGGAGGAAAACGTTTTAACTCTTCCAAGCACATCGAAGAAGTTAGTAGTAACTTCTCCAATGTGCTCGAAGAGTTACTTCATAAGTCTCTGTTTTAGAGTTAGGGATTTTTTGCGAATAAAGGAGGGTGATCTAGGAAAAAATTTGACTAGCTGTGAGGAAAACTTATGACTTTCTAGATCAAAGTATTTGTGCCCGGGGCTAGCTTGGGGGGGTTCTTGCAAGGGTTTAACGTAAGGATGTAGAGGAAGTCCGTCATAGTGAAGGGGAGAGGGTTGATTGGTTATACATATTGTGGAAAAGAAAAAGTTCCAAATAAAATGTAAAGTTTGGGAAAAGGTGGGTGGTCGAGAGTGAAATGACAAAGAGAAGGGGGGGGGGGAAATGTTGGGTTGTTATATTCTTTGTAGTGAAATTATAGTCGAGGTGAATCAACTGATGATCGAGGTCAAGGTAGATTGATAGCATCTAAATCAAGTCGAAGGTCGAGGAATTCGACTTGGTAAATTCGAAGTCGAAGATATCGAAGACAAGTCAACCGGCAAGAGGTTGAAGTGCAAGTGTGAGATGACCAACTAGAGACTGAATGAAGGCCGAATGATAAACCTGACTTTGAGTTGACTGTAACAAAATCCCAAGATTTGCAGGATTTGTAGCCAATGATATGCATGGATCTAAAACCGTTTTTGGGTGCTAATCTTTAAGGTTTTTCCTGTTGTAAAGCTTATAAAGAGGCATTTTGCAAGGCTGTAAAGGATACTATTGTTAGGTGATCATAGAATGCACTTTTTTAGGTTAATGCATGTGTACGTGTAGGTTGTTGGTCATGCATATGTAAGCCGATTTGGCTATAGGGTTGTTCTTTCCTGTGCAAGAGGGTATGATGTTGATTGTGTCTTAGGTGTGGACCAAGGTTAGACATGTAACCATTTATTTTGATTGAATAAGACAACAAGAGAGAAAATAATTATAAGGAATGTTGTTTTTCTCGGTTAAGGGTTTCCAAGGTAAAATCTCGGTGTATTATGTGATTTCTTGTTTCATATGAGTTATTGATTAAATTCTTCTTCTCTTTTGCTAGGATTAGTGTGGAAGTGCCCTGCATTTCCTGACATGTGGTATAAGAGCTTAGGTCTTCCATGACAAGTGAGTTATCAGAGCGGTTTTTATTTGGTGATTATACGAGATCCTAATCTACAAATATTGAACCTGAGAACTAAACCCTAGTTATAATAAGAGTCACAAGTCATAAATTGTTTTAAAGATCATGGTGAAGAATGGCGAGCAGTTCCAGAATAGAGATAGAAAGATTCAATGGTCAGAATTTTGGGATTTGGAATATTAAAATGGAAGATATTCTTGTTGATCAAGAACAATGGACAACGGTATGTTGATGTACCCAACTGACAGGCATGTTGACGGAAGAATGGGAGAAACTCGAAAGAAAATAAAGAAGTATGATTTAGCTTTGTCTTGCAGATTCAGTGTTGTTGAATGTCTCGGGTGAAGATTCGACCAAGAAACTGTGGGACAATATGGGAAGCTTATCTCTGGTAAATAAGCTATTTCTCATAAAGAAAATGTATCTTCTGAGGATAAGTGATGGAAGTTCAGTGATTGAGCATTTAAATGTGTTTAACACCATGTTAATCCAATTATGATCTATGGATATAAATATCATCAATGAGGATAAATTTATCAACCTATTATGTTCTTTGCCAGATTACTAGGATAACTTAGTTATGGCTATTGGGTGTAATACAACCACACTAGCACTAGAGGACATGGTTTCTTCTTTATTGTCAGAAGAAATGGGAAGAAACGATATGGAAGGATCAACCAAATATGCTTTGGTAGTGAGAGGTAAATCGGTAGACAGAGATACAGACAAATTCTCCAGTAAAAGGTTCAAGTCAAAGGGTAGATATAAATCCCCAGTTCAGTCAGCATGAAGATGCTGGAAATGCAGTAAAGTTGGGCATTATAAAAAGGAATTTAAGTCGAAGGAAACATAAGGCAATGCCAGCTCCAACGAGAAGAAGTTGACTAAGAGAAAGACGACCTTAGAAAAAGGAGGTGATGTGTACCTGGTGTCAACCAATACACAGTCAGATCAAGATTTTTGGTTGATCGAATCAGGAACATATTATCAGATGAAACCACATAAATAATGGTTCTTTGAATATGAACAATATGATGGGGGTGATGTGTTCTTGGGGGAAGACTTGAAAACCATAATTTTCAAACGGGGAAGAGTCCGACTGACACTACATGATGGGAGGAAAAGAACCTTTCCAGATGTGCTACACATTCTGGGTTTGGAAAAAAAACTAATATATGTCAACAAGATGAGTGATGCATGTGTGCATACTCTGTTTCAAAAGGATTCATGAAATATGGTCATAGGTGCAATGGTCTTAATGAAGGGAGTTAGGATTGGTACACTATACAAATTGTTAGGGAATGTCGGCTCAACTAGATGCAACAACATCATTTCTCTTGAAATCGACTCAAATACGACTCAAATCGACTCGATTTCAACACAAATCAACTTGACAAGACATGATGAACTCAACCCGACCAAGTTATGGCACGAGAGGTTGGGACACATTGGAGAAAAAGGACATTGAGCTATGAAAAGAAAATGTATGGTCAAATGTTTTCTTGAATGTGGTTTATAAGTCAAATTTTGTGAACATTGTATATATGGGAAATAAATTCGGGCGAGGTTCCCATCTGGAGCGACAAGGGAAAATGGGATTCTAGAACTGACACATAGTGATGATTTTGTCCTGGTTACAGTTCCTTCACTTGGTGGATCCCTGTATTATGTCTCTTTCATAGATTATTTTTCCAGGAAGACATGTTTATATTTCTCGAGGAAGAAATCAAAGGTTTTCAAGAGATTTAAGGAGTTTAAAGATATTGTGGAAAACCAAACAGATAAGAGGATTAAAGTGTTGAGGACTGACAATGGTGGTGAATTCTATGGAAATGAATTTGATAAGTTCTGTAAGTAGTATGGCATAAAATGCCAAAATACCACACCATATACTCCATAACAAAATGGAGTTTATGAGAGAATGAACAAAAAGTTGATGGATAAGGCAAGGAGCATGCTCAACGATGCTAGGATCGCACAAGAATTATGGGAGGAGGCAGTCGAGTCTGCAAGATATCTGGTGAATATGTCTCCTTCGTCGAAGGTAGTCGACATGACTCCAAATGAGGTATGGTCTGATAAGAAGTCTTCGGTGGCACATATCAAGGTATTTGGGTGTGATGCATTTTTTCATGTTCCCAAGGAAAAGAGGAGCAAGCTGGATAAGAAGGTAGTCAAATGTATTTTCATCGGGTACAAAGAAGGGATGAAAGGGTATAAGCTCTAGGATCCTGCATGAAGGATAATAGTGTACAGTTGATATGTGGTCTTCAGATAATTCAGAGGTAAATTTGAGCCTGAGGAAGTCATCCAGAATGAGAATTATCCCGATACGATGCAGTTTGAACTGAGGAACGAAGAAGATGATTCATATGAGTTGAATGAATATGAGGAAGAGGTGGAACAATTGACTCCAGTGGTAAGGAGGTCAGAAAGAATAATAAAACCAATTGAAAGCTATAGTCCTCTTGACTTCCATTTCGCATTCATTTTAACTACCATCGATGATGAGACCATGTCAGTCGACTCGATAGAGGGTAAAATCTGGAAGGATGCCATGGTCAAATATATGGAATCCTTGTACAAGAATGAGACATGGGACTTAGTCAAGTTACCTAGTGGAATAAATCTCGTTGGTATCAAGTGGGTGCTCAAGGAGAAGATGAATGTTGCAGGTCAAGTCGAGAATTTAAAAGCTCGACTGGTAGCAAAAGGATATTCCCAAGTCGGGGGAGTCGAATTTGGTGATATATTTTCCCCTGTTGCAAAACTAACTTCCATTAGCGTACTGATGTCTATGTCTGCACCATTCGATCTAGAGATAGAACAGATGAATGTGAAGACAACGTTACTACATTGGGACTTGGACGAAGAAATATACATGAAACAACCTGAAGGATTTGTAGTAAAGCGAAAACAAGAGTTGGTGTGAAAAATCAAAAGATCCCTTTATGGTCTAAAGAAATCGTCAATGATGTGGTACCAGAAGTTTGAAACTTACATCCTTAGTTTGGGATTTGTGAGAAGCAAAGATGATCACTACATATATTCTAAGGAAGAAGGTGGGAGTTTCATATATGTAGCTTTGTATGTTGATGACATGTTGTTGATTGGAAACAACATGGATGCAATAAAGGAGGTGAAGAAGAAGCTATCCTCCAAGTTCAACATGAAGGATCTCGGTGCAACTAAATTCATTTTGGGAATGGAGATTAAGAGAGATCGAGTCGCTAGAAAGATCTAGTTGAATCATAAAAAGTATATTGAAATAGTTTTGGATTGATTCAACATGAAAGATTGCAAACCGATGACGGTGCTACCAAACATGAAAGAGGCGTGTTGTAAGGCCATAAAGGTTGTTGTTGTTAGGTGATCATAGAATGCACTTTTGTAGGTTAATGCATGTGTAAGTGTAGGTTGTTGGTCATGCATATGTAAGTCGATTAGGCTACAGGTTTATTCTTG
The DNA here is from genome assembly GCA_009831015.1 of Picea engelmannii. NCBI lineage: Eukaryota > Viridiplantae > Streptophyta > Pinopsida > Pinales > Pinaceae > Picea > Picea engelmannii. The sequence continues at coordinate 73,844 of ML782510.1, forward strand.
CTTGTGCAAGAGGGTATGATGTCGTCTTAGGTGTGGACCAAGGTTAGACATGTAAACTTTTATTTTGAATGAATAAGACAACAAGAGAGCATAACGCTCAAAGGAATGTTGTTTTTACTGGTTAAAGGTTTCCAGGGTAAAATCTCGGTGTATTGTGTGATTTCTTGTTTCATATGCATTCTTGATTAAATTCTTCTTCTCTTCTGCTAGGATTAGTGTGGAAGTTCCATGCATTTCCTGAAAAAAAGTGGATTATCGATCTATGGAAAAAGGAGTAAAAAAAAACTAATGAACAAAGACCTAACCCTAGATTGAAAAAGGGAGAGAGGTGATGTAACCTTACCTAGATTATGTCACCATGTGGTGGATATGGATAAGTGAGAGTCTTGAAAGACATTCATCTCGACGCGTTTAACCTCAAGTTTCCTCGCTCACTAGAACTTGGTCGGATAACAATAAACGCAACCTCGTTCCATTTTATAGCCAAACAATTACTTATGAAATTTAATGCGTTGGTTGAGGTTATATTTGATCGGAGGATTTAAGAGGAATTTGTCCGATCAATTCAGAAGAGTTAGAAGTAATTCCTCCGATATGATCGGAGGATTTTCTCCCAACTCTTGCGATGTCATTGTGTATAAAAATGAAAGACATGAAGTTTTCTGAACTTGTTCGGAGGAGTTTGAAGTAACTCCTCTGAACTGTTTGAAGGAGTTAAAGGTAACTCTTCTGAGCTATTCAGAGGAGTTGAAAGTAACTTTGCCGATTTTTAAAATTTGGATTTCAACACTAAGTACTGCTTGTTTTTTTCCAAGTGAAACATGAATCATCAAAAGAATCTTGAGATGGAGAAGAAGACTTATGAGGCTTTCTCTTAGGCTCTTAGGCTCAAAAATAAAAAGGGGGCTCCATTTTTAGAGAAGTAAACAAAATCAAATGAAAAATGGATGGTTGTAGTGCTTGTCACAACATAACTTAAGATCCATATTTTTGTACTTAATGGACATTGAAATAATATATACAACTCTTTTTTCGTTGGTATTGTTGTAACATCCCCGACATCCAACTGGGATATGCCACATAGAATTTATCAATTGTATACAAATTAAAACATAGACACAAAGAAACTCTTGTGGAACTTTATATATAAAACTTAAAACAGACAAATACATTCTGCAAATGCACATATTCATACAAAATAATAATAAAAATACACATGCAACACACACATGAATAACCCATAAAAATAAACACATACATAATAATGAAGCATGTAATTCAACACAAAATGGACACTTATCTTGGTAAAAATATCACCAACTCCGTGAAAACCTTCCACGAACCTCCCAGCCTTAGACCATGTTGCTCATCACTCTTAGTAGTGGGTCACCCCCGAGTTGGGACTAAAATCCACCCAGTTAAAGGGATTCCTAACTAGGATAATGTATCTCAGAAAACAGGAAAGACTCCATCATAGGTGCCAACTCAAACTAACAACCTACGGTCCCTCATTCCCTAAATGTCTGTCCCATCCTAGGAAGTGTGCCCCTTCTTTGCTCAACAGTCCTTCGGATTCCCCACTTCCTTTTTGGGGCTTCAACAACAAGTAGGATAGGAAGTCTCAGAGCCCTATAGCTGCTGTTTGGCACCTTCAGGAAATCAATTCTCGACAATTCTCTCACCTAGAGAGAATTTCTCACGGGCCTTAAAACCCACCTCTTCAGTATCCCATGGTCTTGACAACCCGCTTCTTCAGTCCAACTCCCAAGCTAACCAAGTACAGATATAGGTATAGGTATGGATACAGGTATAAGTATGGATAGAGGTACAATGATAGGAAGGTACAAAGGACAGTTGAATGAGTGAGTGAATGATGATGGAATATGAATGAATGAATGAACTATGTCCAAACTATATGTATGCATGTCCCCAACTTGACAGTTGTCATGTTGAGGACTACTTTGGCCCACTTATCCCCATCCTTAGAACTTAGGATAAAATAATTATCAATACTTTATACTTTAAGGAATATTAATATAATATTCCTTTTTGGCTTAATCTCCCTAGCTTAGCCCCTTATCCTTAAATTTTATCCCCCCCTTTCCCTAACTAGTGGAGTTTAGTCCCCCATAGTATTTTATTGTGGTCAGTATACACACAACAATGTATTATATTAATGATAATACATATAAAAAAATAAGCTCATTGACCTTCAACATCTAGGCTCTCCGGCCTATTTCAACACATAAGCCTCCTATCTTATAATAGCTATCTCACCAGACTATAAAACAAAACTTATACACAAAGGCTCCCTGGCGTCAAAATCACATGCACTTACATTTGTTGTGTGCGGTATCCTAGAATGTTCACACTTCATCATTTTAGTGCATAGTACATGCATGCACTAAACCATGAAAGGTCCATGCAAAATGATATCAAACAACTCACCAACTTAAGTACATTTTCATTTACATTTACAATTGGGGGTTTTTCCTAGGGGTATTACATTCCCCTCCCCTTATTTATGCATTGTCCTTAGTGAAATATGTACACATATCAACAATATTTCCAAAATCTTCAAAAAGATGCGGATATTCTGCCCGCATAGCATCCTCAGGACCGTACTAGGTCCATTTAACCTTTGCAAGCTCTGGAGCTGTTTGATTTTCTGGTCCAGAATGCATACAAGATGTACTTGGAAAGCGCTTTCTTGCTCCACCTGAATCACATTCCAATCAATAACATGATTAGCATTAGGTATATATTTCTTAAGAAATGATACATGAAATAGATTATGAATGGTCATTGATGTAGGAAAGGCAAGCATGCATGCTACGGGCCCAATCCTCACTAGGATTTCAAACAACCCACAATAAAAAGTTGCCAACTTTTAATAATTTCCCAACTTCAGGGAACTTCTGTTGGCCTTCACTTTCAAAAATACATGCCCCCCCCACTTTAAATTCTCTGTGAGATCTACCCTTATCTGCATAGATTTTTTGCCTGTCCTGGGAAACCTTTAAATTCTATTTTATTTTCAACATTTTCTCTTCCATTTCCCTGAGTACTTCTTTTTTATTATTTGGGTTGGTTGTCATTGATGTCAACCCTTGAAGAAAGTCCGATAGAAAATTTCGGTAGCACAAAGGTTTGGGTAATGGACCGAAGTTTGTTTGATGGATAATGGTATGAGTTTTGCTATATTTGCAGGTAAGACTATTCCATATGGATAGTACATGTCATTCTATATCCGGTGGTATGTAGAACGTCACATAACGCCTCACGGTTAGAGAGTTATGGCCACGTGAATTTGGAGAATCCTCATGAGTCATCTAGAATCCCCAAAAGGTCAAAGTAGTCAAAGTGGCTTAAGAGATTTTAGAAGCTAAATAATAAAGTAAAGTGATAAGTGTACTATAGGTCAAAGTGAATAGAAAATAAATTATTTAAATAATAAATTTAATGGAGAAATTACTAAGTGGACAAGTGGTTAGAAGTGGGTTAACCCTAAAATAAGGAAAGTGGGTTAAGATGGTTAAAAGGTAACCCCTTGAAGAAGCTACATGAAAGTATAAATAAGAGGCAAGGCTCTCTCATTTTAATCACACTTGAGCATATTGAATATCTACAGGTGATTGAGGTAACCAAAGGATATCTAAGTTGAATTTTAGAGGGAAGGTGAAGTAAAGAAGGCCGAAATTCAAGGGAGGATAAATTCTTTTGATTCTGCTTTCTAAGGTATGTTATTTACGGGTCATCTCACCATTTTCACAATACATTTTTTTATAGAATGATTAAGACCGTGAAATTGGGAGTCCATTGAGGAAACATATCCAAGTAGTTGTGACACAAATTTCAGCTTGTGGGTCATTGTATTTTTGGAGTTACACGCCGTGGAAAATAGGGTTTGTGACTAGTCCTAAAACTAGTCTAAAATAGGTGTTTTGGGTAAAAAGTCTTAATTTCTTCACAACAGTTCCAAATTCAATAAGACCAAATGTATTGGTTAGAGTACATTCTATAGTATGTTTTGTACAATTTTCATATCCATACAACAAATATTACATGTGGGGCATGCTCTACAAGTTTGCTCTCAATAATAAGCCAAAATTCAACAAGGTATGTCATTTTTGCTATAACTCCTTTTCTGAGAGGTTCCAAGTAGTGAAATTTGGAGGAATTGCATAAAAGACACTAAAGAACATTGTGTACCATTTTTAGATATTTATTCATTACATGTACATAGTTATTATTATTGCAAGTTAGGTTTTTTGACTAATCCAAAATTAGTCATGTGAGACTAAAGTAAAGTTTGATGACTACCCAAAAGAATTGTTTTGTGCCATATAAGTTATAATAAGAGAAAAGAGGAAAAACAAGAAGCTACAAGCAGAACTAGAAAAAAAAGAAGGCACTCAGGAACTAGAAAAAATGATCACAAATTTGAAGGTTAAAATAGAAGAAGATAAAAGAATTGAAGAAGCACTCAAAGAACAACTAGAATAAAGAGACCAGATCATTGAAAAATTGGAAGTAGAGATTGCCACATTAAGAAAGGATCTTCAAAAGAAAAATATGCAGAACAACTCAAAATTTTTGGATGACATTATGAGCAGTCAAAAACCTCATCATGGCAAGTCCAGACTTTGATACAATCAAACAGAAAAGAGATCAAGCTCCAAAACAAAAGAACAAGAAACATATCCAAAAGGCTATAAAAAAACAATCAAAGGGGATAGGAAGATCTATAAGGAAGATTTCAGGGACACTCCTCCACCGAGAAGATTCAGATTTAAGAATCAACAACCAACAAATATGCCTCAGGAAGAAGAAGGATTCAAAAGAGCAACTCCTTTCAAAATATCTTCAACTCCCAGGTATCAAACTATATTTTTTGGTTTATGTTGTGCATGTAATAATTTTGGACATAAAGCTATGAATTGCAGAGCTAACATCAGGAACATAAACAACCTTGAAATTCATACACAAAAGGGTTATCCAATAAGGTGTAGTGAAACACAAAGAAGAAGTTACAACATGTTTGAATCATTGAGCACTAAAGTGGAATGCTACAAGTGTAACAACTTTGGACACATGGCCAAAGATTGCAGAATGATAGTTCCTCCTATAGAACAACAACAGAACAACAACAGTCATAGACAGGAACCTCAGAAGAGAACATGGATAAGAAAGAAAAATCAATATAGCAATGAAGAATGCACACTCGCTCTACAAGCTAAGTAGAAGAAATGTGGTTGGTATGTTGACAATGGTAGTTCAAAACACATGAAAAGTGATAAAAGCAAGTTTCTTACATTAAGAAAGGAAAGAGATAGATCATTCTCCTTTGGAAATGATGATTCATCTAAAATCATTGGAAAAGGCACAGTCAGAATTGGAAACAAGAATATCAAGGAAAAAAATGTTCTATTAGTAGAAGATATGAAACACAATCTTCTAAGTGTGATTCAAATGTGTGACCAAGGTCATAAAGTTACTTTAGATTCACAAAAGTGCAAGATAAGAAAAGAAGGTTTAGGAAAATTGATTGCAACAACTGCAATAACTTCAAGCAACATATATATATTAAGTGAAATTGGAAATGAAAAGTGTTGTCTAGGAAAGGAAGATGAAAGTTGGGTATGGAACAGAAGAATGGGTCACATACACTTTGATAACCTTGTAAAAGTCAACAAAAAGAAATCAGTTAGAGAAATGCCCCATATTACGAAACCAACCAACACTTTATGCAAACAATGCCAACAAGGAAAGGAAACAAAGACCAGGTTTAAATCAAAATAATATTCAACGACAAGATCACTAGAAATTGTGCATACTGATCTAGTTGGACCTGTTAGCACTCTGTAAATCTATCTGATTGGAAGACAAATGACATAGGTAACTATTTCAACCAACTTTAGGTTGGATTCTGACCTTTCCAACGAGAGAGGGCTCTCTTAGACATACAACTATTTTGGATATTCAAAATATTTGGCAATGCATATACAAAGGTCATATTCTGCCATGGTGTAAAATTTAGAGGTGGTAGGACAAAACAAAAGAGCAGAGCCATTGGGCAATGGGGTCCGTTCCTAAAAAAAATATGAAGAGTTATAAGCTATGCATTTTGTTGGGCCTGAGATATGATCATTTTCATGACGTTATTATACACTTTTTGCCATATGTACATATGCGTTTTTTATCTTTCAAAGGAGCTTTTTGACGAATTTTATGATAAAATGGTATAATCGGCATAAGGTACGTGTAATTCATGTTTTATGATTAAATCAAGTTTAATTTATCATGTTTTTATGCTTTCAAGTGTTAATTCACGTTTTTCTGCTATTATAGGGCAAAACACACCATGTTTCTTGATCTGGCACTTGATCCAACACTCGTTCCAACACCCAGTATTGCACAAAAACACAAGGCGAGTTGGTGGTTATGGTATTAGTGGCCAGTGATGGACAAATCGAGCACATCGGTTTTGTTTATCATCGCCTCCTCCAGCTACTAAGCTTAAGACAACTCAGTTTTAGTTGTCTAAAGATGGTGATTATTGGCTTCCTCCGTTTTGTTAGTTATGGCCGCATTGATTGTATTTTGCCGAATTTAGAGGTGGTTCGACCCTCCTGTGGTCGACCACTTGGTTTGTAAACCTATAAATACTACTAGGATGGTCATTATATTGTTAAGCAAGTAGAAGAACCATTGTATTGGAGACAAACTCGTTTTTCTCGGTTTTTGAGTTTTTACATTGCCAGAATTATGCCAGAACTGTGTTTTTGGATTTTTATGGTGAATTTGGCCTGCTGAGTTCGTGGTGTGCTTTTAGAGAGTGACCACGACTTGCTGGGGGGCCCACCAATAGTATGGTAACTATCTTCATGCTTATTTTTCATTTCCTAATTTAAATTGCTCTTTCTTATTTCCTGTATATGCATGCTTTTATTCAATTAATTAGTTTGATGTAGCTTACTATTTTACTTCTTTTTTGCAGGTTAGATGATGATATGTGTTAGCATGTGTTGATTTTGTAGATTAGAAAAGGCTTGCAAGTCTCTATACTAACCCTGTGTGCAAGTAGAAAGTCTCTCTCTTACTATACTAACCCCACATGCAGTTAGATGTTAAATTGTGCTTTCTTTTATAATTTTACAGTCAAGTTTAGAACATTTTTTTTTAATTAGAACAGAACATGGTTTTAATTTGGGTTTCTTTTGACAAAGATTGAAGGATGGATAGATTTACTTCCAGTTTTTATAGTTGCTTATCTTAGTTTTACATAGATTTCATTTACTTAGTTATTGGTTAATGTAATTGTCAATTTACTTCTTAATATCATAGTTTAATTTCTGTTTTTAATTCATTTTCTTATCATAGTTTGAATGGTTAAAATAAACATAGTATAGTTTTATTTCACGCAATTTCCTTTCTTAGAATTAAAGTGCAATTGAATTTCTTAGTTAATGAATGAATCTAGTTTGCTTACATAATGTAGAATTGGAATAATAACCTTGTTATGTTGTTGATGGTTCATACATGAATATGCAGGGTATTTAACATTATCTTTGTCATGGCTAAATTCTCCTTAGATTGTTTAATCCATACCTTTCATTTTGCCATTGAGATTAGTGTTGAGTTTATACCGTTGGAATTGTCCTTTGTTGTCAAGTGTCATTGAGATATCATCCGTCACCACTGAATGCATTCACACAACCACCAACATTACATTTGAGTGTTTCATAGATTAAAGATAGTTTCTTGCTTTCGTAGATTAGAAGAGATAGTTTCTTGTTTTCATAAGTTTAGTTGGTACCCTTTCTTGCTTTCAATAGAATAGATTTCCTTTCATGCATTGCATTGAGCATTTAGATTTCCTTTCATGTAAGAGAAATATTTTTGCATTAGGCATTTAGTTCACTTGCCTCTTAGGCTAGATAGTTGTTCAATGAGAAGTTTTGCTTGCAGTAGATAGTTGCCTTTGCTTACTTGTCTTTTTCTTTAGTAGGTTAGTTAGGTGCCTTTGCTTACTTGTATTTTGCTTTAGTAGGTTAGTTAGGTGTCCTTGCTTACTTGTCTATTTGCTTTAATAGGTTAGATAGGTGCTTTTTCTTACTTGCTTATTTATTTGCTTTCATAGGGTAGTTTCTCATTGAATGTAGGTTGGCAAGTTAAAGAAGTTTGCTTTTGTCATTTTCTTATTATGGTTGGTAGTTTTCTTTTTCTTATTGTTTGCTTTACATAGAGTTTTCATTTTCTTTCTTAGGAACTATCCATCGATCCTTGGCCCAAAAGTACTTAGGTTACCTAGTTTCAAGTTGCTTAGTAGGGTTTGATCATTAGATAGGTTTGCTTGAGTAGATTAGCCTTAGATAGCTGCTTTCATTAGTTATATTATACTCCTACCAACCTTTTACCTTTGGCATATATTTTGCTACAACTCTAAGTTTACTTACCCTGGGTTGACAATTTAATTGAGGGTAGTTTAGTGTATTTTTAGTACATATAAATCACCTAACATTTTGGCGCCGTTGCCAGGGAGTTGTCTTAAGGTAAGTAGTAATTAGGAATTAGATCATCCTTAGACCTTATCATTAGTTTGGTGGTTGTGGAACTTTAAGACGAAAGGTAAGAACCTGCGCATCTGCTATAGTAGGTTCCCCCAAACCCAATAGTATTTTTTCTTTGTGTTTTTATTTTTCATGAATAGACCTAGGAATCAAATGGTAGATTTTTAGTTTTGTTTTTTCTTTCTTTCATGAATAGGCCTAGAGACCCACAAGGTAGATACATTAAATCAAAATCATACCTTTCAACCAAGGTTCCTTCCGATCTCTTTGGGGGAAGGGACGTTCCGCTTATAAAATCCGTAGACCGATACCGAAAAACAGGACCTAGCTCAACCCAAAGAGCTAAAATAGTCTCTGAGAAGACTAACACAGGGAGCATTATAGAACAAAAATTGAAGCATCAAACATATTGGGATATGAGGCAAGACCACTCGAGCCTTCCACAATACCAAACAATACAACTTTTGCTTTTACACTACCACCAGGAAATCCTAATTTTGAAGATATCATAGACACTGAACAGGTGAATCTTTTGTTTTGTAGCTCAACCAATGTAATTATCTCTCAAATTGACACAAAAACTTTGGCACCGATAATCTCAATCGGCTCAAGTAGAGTCCCATACATCCAATCAGTAGGAAGACCTTTTCATCAAAGAGAAACTTTGTTCTCTTTAAAGATAAAACCACTTAGGTATTCTCTTTTTGGAAACCAAGCCAATGTGGGTGATCAGGAGGACCATAACAATGTAAGACACAAGGAGGAAGAAGAAACTGGAAACCAAACCGAAACTACCTTTGGATTTCCGATTTTAGACACCACTCCAAATGTCAACATGAAGAATATTCCTCTCTCAGCACTGCCTACCTTTTATGGTAAAAACAATGAAGATCCAGAAACCTTCCTATTTGAATTTGACATCTTGTGCAGGAGCAACAACTATGTGCAAGATGCCCAGAAATTAAAAATCTTTCCTGACACCCTCAAAGACTCTGCATTAAGATGGTTCACGGGGTTGGGAGAATCCAGTATTAGGTCTTGGGAATCCATGAAGGACATCTTTCTTAAGAAGTACCAAGACTATTGCAAGGCCAAAGAGTCTCGTAGTGACATATTTAAAGTCCAACAGTTAGAAGATGAGACCCTTGAAGACTATATGGAAAGATTTGGTTATATCTCCCAGAAGTCAAAATACCATGACCCTCCAAAGGATGCAGTTAGGGCTCTTTTCCTTAAGGGAATTTCAGAAGAATATTTAGAGATGCTTAACCTGATGGCATTAGGTGATACTTCTCATAAACCATTTGCTGAAATATGTGAAATGTGTAAAAACTACTCAAGGAGTAGAGCCAAAACATGAAAGAATGTTCAGGACCCTTACAATAGAAGCTTAAAACCAGTTAGTTCAGGTGGTATTACAAGAGCAGAGATAGGGAACCTTCTAGAAAACTTCAAGATAGACATCCTAAGAAAAATAGTTCCCAGTTGGACACATTTAAACTCAAAAAGAAATAGGAGGAGGATAATGCAGCAATGGGCATATATTGCCCAAGATGTAGAAGGAAGCATTCCTCAAGGGAATGCCCATTAGATAACATTTCAGTTTGTGGCTTTTGTATAGAAGACCATTCAACTGAGAAATGTCCATCCTTGCTCGGTTTATTAGCCATCTATAGGAGTGGAGATCCCAAGGAGTCTTCTTATGCACCTAAGAGGCCATGGCAACCTAGGAAACATCCCACATACCAGGATCTACAAGTTCCACCCTATTATCAACAAAAACAACAGTGGAACCCACCAGGTTGGAAAAAATGGTCTACTTAGTACCAACATCGTTGGCTACAAGGATAGAGAGGAGGACACAATATAGGAAACCCTCAAGCTCCACCTATTCCTATGTCCAACCATCCTTATCCTCAGTTCCCATCGAACACTCCACAACTTCTGCCAAGATTCGTTCCACCACCTTTACCTCCTATCCCACAACAACAACCCCTACAATATCAAAATGCAAGCTCCTCGATACCGACACTATTACCGGCATAGCCAGTGTCGAACCCCAATAATAAGCCCTCTCAACCTCTTAACAATGTTGAGATGCATGCCTTCTCGACATATGTCATTACTCCTATTCCATTACAAAAAATTCAACTAAGATCGGGAAAAGTTCTAGATAGGTAGAGACCTTTAGTAGTCATCCAGGAAGAAGAAGAAGAAGAAACCACCCAACAACCCACGGATGACACTAGGTGGGAAGATGTTGTTATCCCGAGGAATCAAGAACCCAAGCTTCCCCAAAATGAACCTTCACAAATTACGAAGGTCCCTCATTACCCAGACTGATTGGTAATCGAGAAACCTACCACTCGACCAGAATTTGACATTTTGAATGAGTTGAAAAATATTTGTGTCAAGATTCCCCTGCTTCAAGCTATTAAAGAGATTCCAATCTACAGTAAGGTAGTCAAAGAATTGTGTATCAAGAAGCTAGGTAGGAAGCAAAAGTACCCTCCTACAATACACTTGGTAGGAGGACTCTCTAAGTATATATCAGAGCAGCTAAAGCTAGCAAAATATGGGAATCCAGGAAACCCCATAGTGACTATAACCATTAATGAGGTTGCCATTGGAAACACTCTCATAGACCTAGGGACAACCATCAATTTTATGAACACTACTACCTTGGAACAATTATAGTTACAACCTCTTCTTCGGCCTACCCCAACCATTTTGGAATTAATAGATAAGACTAGGGTTATACCTTAAGGGATTTTAGATGATGTCATGGTTACTTTATCCTCATGGGAGTACCCCATAGATTTTCTTGTCATTCATTCAAAGGATCCTACCAGAGGCCATCCCATTATTTTGGGAAGACCTTGGCTAGCCACAACCAATACATTTATTGGTCGTAGAGAAGGAGAAATGACCATATCGAATGGTCTCTTTATCCAGAAGCTCACCATTTACCCTCTAGCTCAACCTATTATGGAGAATCTATGGTGGCTTGAATGCCCATATGAGAATGAATACTAGGAAGAACCCACATTGCCTAGTGACCATGCAAGGGCACTTCAGGAGCATACACCAGAAAATGTGATAAACCAATTCATTTCTACTCTTACATGTGTGGATTTTCCATAGTCTTTTCCCCAATTTGAGAACATGTTTGGGGAAGAATTTCAAGAACAATTAGATCCATCCATTTTTTCTTCGACATCTTTTATTTTCGAAATAGATGAGTCGTCCATGTCTTATACTATGCCCAATGAGATTAGTCTAGGGAAATTTTTACATATAAACTTCGGGCTAGATACAGACCAACATAAACAGTTAGTAGATATCCTTAAAGAACAATCAGGAGCATTTTCCTGGGAATACACTGACATGAAGGGTATACACCTTGAAACATGCATCCATCATATATACACCCAGGGGGAAGTGACACCTGTTAGGCAACCCCAGAGAAGGATGAACCCAACACTCAAAGACATAGTTGAGGAGGAAATCCAAAAGTTGTTAAATGTCGTATTTATCTATCCCATATCCGACAGTAAGTGGGTATCCCTTCTTGTAGTGGTTCCAAAGAAAGTGACTAGGAAATGGAGAATTTGTGTTGATTTCCGGGAACTCAATAAGGCCACTTTGAAAGACTACTTTCCTCTTCCTTTCATTGACCAAGTTCTAGATACTTTGTCTGGAAATAAGTATTTCTCCTTTCTAGATGGGTACAACGGGTACAACCAGATTCTTATAGCACCTAAGGACCAAGACAAGACTACCTTTACCTGTCCTTGGGGCACCTATTCCTATAGGGTCTTACCATTTGGATTGTGTAATGCCCCTGCCACTTTTCAATGAGTAGTATGAGGGATATTTGCTGATCTTATTCATGATTGTGTGGAGGTCTACATGGATGAATTCACATTTTATGGAAACACTTACCAGGAAGCCTTAGAAAACTCATCAGATGCCAGGGAATGAACCTATCCCTAAGTCATGAAAAATGCAAAATGTTGTTAACTGAAGGAGTGGTTCTAGGACATCATGTTTCATCTGAAGGAATAAAAGTCGATCCTGCAGAGATTGAGGTCATTATTATACTTCCACCCCCCAAGACTCAGAAAGAGGTGAGAATATTTCTTGGACATGCCGGATATTACCGGTGGTTTATTGAAAATTTTACAAAGATTGTTACACCTATGTTTGGATTATTGATAAAAGATGTTGATTTTTTTTGGACTAAGCAGTGCCAAACTGCCTTTGAAACCCTAAAATCCAAACTGTCTATGGCACCAGTTCTTAGAGGGCCCAATTGGACTCTCCCATTTCATATATCCACTGATGCCTCCAACACTTCAATCAGTGGGGTATTAGGGAAGAAAGAGGACCAACAGTCCTATGCCATTTATTTTATAAGCAAGAACTTGTCCCCTGCCGAGTTGAACTACACAGTCACCAAGAAGGAATTCTTGGCAGTTGTTCATGCTATTAAAAAATTTCATCATTACATTATAGGTTATGAAGTATTTGTACACACCGACCATTCCACCATTAGATTCCTCATTAATAAACCTATAACTAATGGCCGAGTGACTAGGTGGCTCTTGTTATTACAAGAATTTAATTTTACTGTGCTTGACCGACCTGGAAAGGATAATGTAGTAACTGGCTTTATTTACCGCATAAAGAATGAGGATGATGATATCCCTGTAGATGATAGTTTCCCAGATGAGTACCTCTTTGCCCTTTATGTAAATACCCCATGGTTTGCAGATATGGAAAACTATCTGGCCACTAGGAAGTTACCATCTCATTTGTCACCTCATGAAAAGTGGAAAATTATTACACAGAGTGCTAATTACTCTTGGTTTGGTCATGATATTTTTCGCACAGGTCCTGATTTGATTATTCGTAGATGTGTCTGAGAGGACGAGGTACTTGAAATACTACAAAGTTGTCATGATGGACCATGTGGTGGCCATTTCTCTGACAAACATACAACACATAAGGTGTTACATTTAGGTTACTATTGGCCTAGCATTTTCAAAGATGCTGCCAAGTATGTGAGAAATTGTGATAGTTGCCAAAGGATAGGTAGACCTACGTCAGCTGACGAAATGCCTTTACAAGCCTAAGTTATGATAGAACCCTTTGAAAAATGGGCCCTCGACTTTGTAGGACCAATTTCACCCATGTCCTGTAGAAGTAACTATATCTTGGTTTGTACGGACTGTGTCACCAAATGGGTAGAGGCAAAAGCCCTATTTAGGGCCACATAGAAGTCTGTTGTCGAATTCATCTATAAAGAAATCTTTACCTGCTTCGGTGGCCCTCGTGAAATTGTTACCGACCAAGGCACTCAATTCAATTCCAAGATGATGAAAGAGCTAACAGAGAAATATGGGATTAAACATTATAAATATTCTCCATACCACCCACAAGCCAATGGTCAGGTAGAATCCACAAACAAAGTTCTGGAAGCCATCTTGACCAAGACTATTCAGTTACATCACCGAGATTGGGTTGATAGGCTCCCAAAGTCTTTGTGGGCATACTGGACTACCTGGAGAAATACCATTGGGCTAGTGTATGGGAAACAAGTACTTTTACCAATAGAATTCCAAGTAAGGACCTTCCGTATTGTAGCAGAATTAGGATTGAACCTAGATGAGGCTCAAAAGCAATGAGCCCTATAGTTGAATGAGTTGGATGAAATCAGGCAAGATGCCATCCAACGAACGATATTAGTCCAAAACCAGAGGAGAAAGTATCATGACAAGTTTATTAAAAAGAAACACTTCCAGCCTGGTGATTGGGCCCTATTGTTTGATTCCAGGTTCAAAACCTTCAAAGGAAAACTTACCACCCGTTGGTTGGGCCCTTACGAGGTAGACACTGTATATGACAATGGAGTTGTAAAAATTAAAACAATTGATGATGGACACGTCTCCTTTGTGGTAAATGGACACCGAGTTAAATTTTATCATAAGCCCATTTCCAGAGAGGATTTTCTATAGGTCATGTCAGCTGACAAGGCATTGGCCTTAGTAGATGGGGAAGCCCCCCCTTGTTCTTGAAATTTTTTTTTAAAAAGATTTCCTACTGTATATATGTAAATAGTTTTTGTTAATAAGGCAATTCTAAGAGGCTTTTTGTAAGTATTTATTTCACCAGGAGTACACAGTTTCAAGATATTTATTCACAACATTGTTATACTTGAATTTTGTGTCTGCTAAAGCATCAAATGCATAGTGACTTACTGTAATTAGCCGTGTTTTTTCAAAATTATCATTTTTAAGGCATTCTATAGCAGTTGCTCTTGAAACTCTTCACCACTATATAAGGAAGTGATACCATAACTATCAAGCCTAGAGGTATCTCGTACAATTTTTCCAAGAAACATGAGTAAGTAAGTCAAGTGTCTTTATCAAAGAGTAACAAGGAGGTCTCATTTGCAGTTAGTCATGGAAACATCATAATAATTACAAAAGAAGAAAGTGAGTTGAGCCTAGAGATACCTTTCTGTTCTTTCTTGATGGTACCATCCACTACACACTAAATAGCTTGATTATATCATACCTTTAGATAGGCCATGTCTGCTTAAGTACCCCTTACATCGGGACAACCACTAATAATATAACGGAAAGTCATCCTCTAAAATAAATACCATCCCAATTGAAAAGAAAAAAAACGAAAAGTTGTTTTCAGAGCTTCCCCCCCATATTCTTGCATAAGAAATCTTATATTAAAATCTTAAAATATGGAGGACCAGTCTCTGAGGGTTTAGGAGGATAACCCACCGGGATAATGAACAGGTCTGATGGAAACAGGTACTGGCCTGTGGTATGACTAGGTAAACCCGCCAGAGTATTGAACGGGCTTTCTGGCAGTGGGGCATTCTACCTAGCGAGGATGGTAATTTGACAAAAATAAATAATAAATGTAAACTTGTCCTGATGTACGACATTACTTGCAGACAAAGCTGACATGAAGTATGTGTGGTTAAGCTAAGGTTAATGAACTCCATACACTTGCCATTGGGAAATAACTTTAAGACTATCTTGAAACTCTCTTACCTACCTCTTCTTATCTATATATAGGATCTCTTATCCTATAGGTGGGGCCATCTCCTAATTGTCTTGTTAGACCAATCTGTGAAATTTCATCTTTACACTTGACATACTGTAAATCTTCGGATATTGGGGGATACTGACTAGTTTCCTATACTTTTGATTGTGAGGTGTCACAATACTGACTATCAATGTAATAACATAGGCTATCCATTATAAGAGGTGGAAATGCACTTAACAAAAGGGTACCAGATGAAGTACCAGATGAAGTACCGTATGAGGTGCCTGATGAGATTCCGTTTGAAGTGTCATTTGAAGTGCCATTGAATTGCATACCAGTAACTGTCCTAGATTCCATGTAACCAGAATTCAATTCCATTCAATTATATTGGTTTTAGGCATTGATTAAAGATGCTTCATATGGTTATGATCAAATTTCCAAGTCAACAGACTTGGACATTGATCTAATTATGCACCACTACATTGCTCCAAGTCGAGCCTTTGAATTCGAATTCTTCACACATGGCAGCTCGCACACACATGTGGGCAACTTACTCCACCATAAGAGCATCCAAAATCTGGCTGGGCACTCTATTATCTCATTTTCCCTTGCCAATTTCTCTCCTCTGCGTTAAGAAATCATGCCCAACCTCTGCCATCTCATCCTCTGTTCTAATCGTACTCAGACTGTTCTAAACCCATGCCATCTCTTGGCCTATTCACACCCTTGTTTAGTAAAATTATCCCTCTGTTCCAATCGCACTCAGACCATGCCCAATCCATGTCATAGCTTGGATCGATTTCGCCCTTGCTTGGTGAATTCAAACTCTGTCACAATACCCAGAAGATATGAACCCTCCTCCTATGCAGACTTGTTTGCCATTCCAGAATTCGCACAGTGCAGGGAAGTGTTCTTGCATGTTGGCTGGGGGCCATTTCTATCTAGCTTGCAGGGCCATGATGATGGCCTCTCTATGCAATTTGCAGTTGGTTTTGATGGTAAGACAACACATGTAGGGTCTCTTATCTTTGAAGTCACAGAAGAGTCCATTTCTGCTGCAACAAAGCTCCCAAGAATGGGATATAGATGGTTCAAGAATCATCAATTGCCACACTCAAGTTACAACAGGGTGTTTAAGCTCGAATTCGAGAGCATTTTAGGATCAAAAGGGTATGCTAAGGAGTGGATAAAGCCACAATTGGTTAACCCCCTCATCGTCATCACAAGGTTAATTACATGTGAAGGTAGATACTCCACCTTCAAAGCTTGTCACTTTAGATTGTTGGCTCATTTTATGTTCAACAAACCATTGAACTTTCCCTTTTATTTTCTCAAAATCTTGGAGAAGATGTCCTCTGAAGTGAGGAAAAATGTGACTAACCCCCACAATAGTCTCTTCCACCATGGTTTGATCAAAGTCCTCGTTCTTATTGAACTAGAGAAGCAGGGGAAAAATTGGGATGCCTTTATCTACCAATTTGCAAACCCCCACTTGACAATTAAGACCGACAAAAAGCCACTTAGCCTAAAAACTATCTCTCCATCCAAGCCTCAATCTCCAAGAACTCCAAACTCCCTTGCACAAACCCTCTCTTTTCCGGAACAATACAAAAAGCTTGTTGATATCCCTACTTCTTCATTGGGAAAAAAGACCAAGAGCAAAGACCAAAATAAGCCCATTGTTGACCCCCCAATGCCTTCACTCTCTCTTGATCCTACACCCAAAAAGATTCAAGAAGTAATGCAGAAATACTTTCCCATCATTCCTACAAAAAAGAGGGGAGCCAATCGATTTGGTAAAGGACCCTTTCAGAAGAGTACCCAGAACACAAGAATCAAGCCTTATGCAAAACCTCCACCTGCTTCAGATCCCATCCAAGTGTCCTTCGACCTTGAGAGCCCTCATAAGAAACTTAGGGAAGTCTCTGTAGATGGATTAGAGCCACTAAGGAAAACAAAATCAGAACCTACCTCACCTTTTCGATCTCCCATCACTCCTACTTCACCCATGCCTACTCTAGATCCTAAAATTGATAAATTGTCCACATACCTCAAAGGACCTAAGCCTTCCTCGGAGATCATTGATTCTACCCCAACTATAGAGGAGCTACAAAAGGAAAACCATCAGCTTCTCCAACAATTGGAAGAGAGGAAGACAATAGATGCACACCTTCATCATGACAATGCAGTCCTTCAGGCAAAAGTTAACTCCCTTCAATGGTTGGTTGATGGGATGACCCAATCTAACTGCAGCCTCAGAGACGAATTAAAGAAACACAAGAGGCACAAGGCTAAGCCTACACAACAAGAAGGAGAGGCTTCTAAAGCCGACCCTCCTTAGCAAGCCTAGTTCCGAGGGGAACTTCTTTTTGTTTTTAGTGGGACCTGCAAAATCGTAAGTGTGGGGGTAATTTTGGCCCCGAGATATGATCATTTTCATGACGTTATTATACACTTTTTTCCATATGTACATATGTATTTTTTATCTTTCAAAGGAGCTTTTTGAAGAATTTTATGATAAAATGGTATAATAGGCATAAGGTATGTGTAATTCGTGATTAATGATTAAATCAAGTTTAATTTATCATGTTTTTATGCTTCCAAGAGTTAATTCATGTTTTTCTGCTATTACAGGGGAAAACGCACCATGTTTCTTAATCCGACACTTGATCCAACACTCGTTCTGGTACTCGATCTGACAATCGTTCCACCACCTAGTATTGCACAAAAACACAAGGCGAGTTGGCGGTTATGGTATTGGCGTCCAGTGATGGACAAATCGAGCATGTGGGTTTTTTTTATCATCGCCCCCTCTAGCTACTAAGCTCAATACAACTCAGTTTCAATTGTCTAAAGATGGCGATTACGGCCTTCCTCCGTTTTGTTAGCTATGGCCGCATTTATTGTATTTTTCCAAATTTAGAGGTGGTTCGACTCTCCTATGGTCGACCACTTGGTTTGTAAACCTATAAATACTACCAGGATGGTCATTAGATTGTTAAGAAAGTAGAAGAACCATTGTGTGGGAGACAAACTAGTTTTTCTCTATTTTTGAGTTTTTACACTGCCAGAATTATGCCAGAACTACGTTTTTGGATTTTTATGGTGAATTTGGCCTGCTGAGTTCATGGTGTGCATTTAGAGAGTGACCACGACTTGCTGGGGAGCCCACCAGTAGTCTGGTAACTGTCTTCATGTTTCTTTTTCATTTCCTAATTTAGATTGCTCTTTCTTATTTCCTGTATATGCATGTTTTTATTTAATTAATTACTTTGTTGTAGCTTACTGTTTTACTTCTTTCTTGCAGGTTAGATGATGATATGTGTTAGCATGTGTTGATTTTGTATATTAGAGAAGGCTTGCAAGTCTCTATACTAACCCTGTGTACAATTAGAAGGTCTCTCTCTCACTATACTAACCCCGCATGTAGTTAGATGTTAAATTGTGCTTTCTTTTATAATTTTACAATCAAGTTTAGAACATTTTTTTTTAATTAGAATATAACATAGTTTTAATTTGGGTTTCTTTTGACAAAGATTGATGGATGGTTAGATTTACTTCCAATTTTTATAGTTGCTTATCTTAGTTTTACATAGGTTTCATTTACTTAGTTATTGGTTAATGTAATTGTCAATTTACTTCTTAATATCATAGTTTAATTTCTGTTTTTAATTCATTTTCTTATCATAGTTTGACTGGTTAAAATAGGCATAGTATAGTTTTATTTCACGCAATTTCCTTTCTTATAATTAAAGTGCAATTGAATTTCTTAGTTAATGAATGAATCTAGTTTGCTTACATAGTGTAGAATTGGAATAATAACCTTGTTATGTTGTTGATGGTTCATACATGAATATGCAGGGTATTTAACATTATCTTTGTCATGGCTAAATTCTCCTTAGATTGTTTAATCCATACGTTTCATTTTTCCATTGAGATTAGTGATAAGTTTATACCGTTGGAATTGTCCTTTGTTGTCAAGTGTCATCGAGATATCATCTGTCACCATCGAAGGAATTCACACAACCACCAGCATTACATTTGAGTGTTTCATAGATTAAAGATAGTTTCTTGCTTTCGTAGATTAGAAGAGATAGTTTCTTGTTTTCATAAGTTTAGTTGGTACCCTTTCTTGCTTTCAATAGAATAGATTTCCTTTCATGCTTTGCATTGAGCATTTAGATTTCCTTTCATGCAAGAGAAATAGTTTTGCATTAGGCATTTAGTTCACTTGCCTCTTAGGCTAGATAGTTGTTCAATGAGAAGTTTTGCTTGCAGTAGATAGTTGCCTTTGCTTACTTGTCTTTTGCTTTAGTAGGTTAGTTAGGTGTCCTTGCTTACTTGTCTATTTTCTTTAATAGGTTAGATAGGTGCTTTTGCTTACTTGCTTATTTATCTGCTTTCATAGGGTAGTTTCTCATTGAATGTAGGTTGGCAAGTTAAAGAAGTTTGCTTTTGTCATTTGCTTATTATGCTTGGTAGTTTTCTTTTTCTTATTGTTTTCTTTACAAAGAGTTTTCATTTTCTTTCTTAGGAACTATCCATCGATCCTTCGCCCAAAAGTACTTAGGTTACCTAGTTTCAAGTTGCTTAGTAGGGTTTGTTCATTGGATAGGTTTGCTTGATTAAATTAGCCTTAGATAGATGCTTTCATTAGTTAGATTATACTCCTACCAACCTTTTACCTTTGGCATATATTTTGCTACAACTCTAAGTTTACTTACCCCGGGTTGACAATTTAATTGAGGGTAGTTTAGTGTCTTTTTTAGTACATATAAATCACCTAACACATTTTCAGAGGGAACATAGGCAAAATAGGTATGATTTTTAGCCAAATAAGTAATGTGAGGTGTCAGAGGAGAGGAGAGGAAATAATACTATGAACGAGAGGTGTTTAATATAGGGCGAATCTCTTGGTGAAGTATTAGAAGAAGAAACACGAGAACTAGATACTGCAAACATAGCACTAATCATGAGCGAAATGTTAAGCCCTAATATTGGCTCATTACCCCTTAATTGGGGCATATTGTATTAGTAATGTTATTTTATTTATGTCGGATTTAGGCCATTAGTTGTAAAATAATATACCTCCTAGTCTCCTATATATACCAAGGAGACATTTTCATTTTGAATCATCTTGTACTTGAACATTTAAGTGGGGTAAAAGGAGGTTTCCCCCTCAAAGAGGCTTATTATCTGAAATTATCTCTTTTTCAAGGCGTTGATTACTTTTTCTAAGGTTTTTCTATGCTATATTGATATTTGGTTCTTAACATATGGTATCAGAGCTCAAGGTATTAGGGTTTCGCCGCTACATATGAGACACCTTGGCATTTTAGGTATAAATTTTTTTCTACAATGTTTCAAAAGGAATGGCTTGGAGGATATTTAGCAGACGGATCCGGGTACGTTGGGTTCAAATTTTAGCTCTTGAGGCCTTATACTTTCGGAGATATAGCCTGTACAAGATAGGGTTTTGGAATCATCCTGAACTGAGTCATTGCAAAATTTTCGCTATAATTTTTTTTCTATAATGTTTCAGACCCTAAAATATGAAGGCTATTCACAAAAATTAGTAAGGTATTTGTGGTAAATAGTTCATATTTTGAGTCATATTAAATTTGTAGATACACCCTGAGTAAGATAGGGTATCTGGCTAGTCCTATTGACTAGTCTCAAGAAGGCGTTCCAGGTAAAACAATCATAACTTCTTCCCAGAGTATCCAAATTGAGTGGGACTGGTTTCAGTGGATTGTGGACAGTCTGTAGTAATTTTTGTATGAGTTTAAGAATTTTATATCAATAATTTTGTGAGGGGAATGATATACAAGTGAGATCTCCTGGAAAGGCCAAAAATAGGCAAGTTGTTGGGAAGTTACCATAAATTCCACTTGGCACATCCAATTTTGATCAGACCTGTGGCATTTTAGAGAAGAAATATTAGAGAACTACATAAAAGAATGTTTCATACCCAAAAGGGATGAAACTTGGGAGATACAATAGAAGAAAGATTGTCTAGCAGAACCACCTCAAAATCAAGGTTCAAAAGTGATACTTGGCCAACATGCCACTCAAAAAGGGAACTTATACACCAAATAAGCCTCTAGACAATCCTACTTGTACTCTTTATGAAGGTGAAGAAATGCATAGGGACATGAATGATTTACAAAAGAAGATAGTAACAAAAGATGAACTACAAGAGATGGAAGCTAAGTTGGAGGCAAAGATGGATGGTTTAAAGAGGAGATCATAGAAGTATTGAAAAATTTCGTAACAGAGAAGACACTTGAAAGTGAAAATTCATCCCATGAAATTCATGATGAGGACACAAGGAAGGTGAATCAAGAATGGAGAAACTCAAACTTTGGGTTGAAGACCAACCACGTTCCTAAGATTGATATGAGGAAGTTTGATGTCCAGGACCCAATCACATGGATACTTCAGATGGAGCAATTCTTTGATCTACATAATGTGCCACATACACAAAAGGTACGAATTGCTTCTTTATATTTAGAACCTAATCAATTTGTATGGTATCGATGGCTTTGTTCTAGCAAATCACTCGTCACTTAGACAATTTTCACAGAAGAAATGATAGCACACTATGAGGATACAAGGAGCAATACCTTCTTTAGCCAATTGATAAATCTCAAGCAAAAGGGTTCATTTACCGAGCACATTGAGAACTTCCAAAGATTGAATATAAAGGTAACCG
>ML782510.1:142496-177271 GCA_009831015.1 Picea engelmannii
TCCTTCAGATCATCTCATCAGATTTCATCAATGCATGATTCAGCTGGATATAAATCATGAGGATGTGCTCATGAAGATGTTTGTTTTCTCATTAGAAGGAGATGCTCGCGAATGGTATCGATATTTACCTCCTTCTAGCATATATTCTTTAAAAGAGTTTCATACAGTATTCCATCATCGATGTGAAAGGTTTTTTGCTCGGGAAATTCTTCTTGAGGGTTGTTGTGAAGAATTTCATTCACATATTCAAAATGTCTATTCTTCTAGTTGTGAACATGAAATTCTTTCTATTGTTGTTGTTCAAGAGGAAGATATTCAAGATAGAGTTGATGTGAATATTGATGATTGTGTGACCGAAGATTCTCTGGATTGTTCTTCTTATGTACCTACTACTTTAAACAAAAATGAAAAGGATTATAGGGTAGGGGAAGAAGAAGTTGAATTTTCAGCTGAAAGTCTCTTTAAAGAATGCTGTGAAGAGTTTTCTTCGTTTCATAAAGTTTTTGCTTGTCACAAAGATCAAGTCTGTGATAAAGCTTTTATTGTTGAAGAAGACATTTATCATGCAAATCAAGAAATGTTGAAGGATAATAGTAACATGGAAACATCTGACATCATATCAGATGTCTCTGTCATTTTAAATATTGATCAAAATCAACAAGACTCTTTTGGATGTATTGATGTCAAAGAACCGATGCATATAGCAACAACAAAAACCAGTAAATCCGAATCAACAGGAGAGAGTGAAGGAGAACAGATACAATTAGACACTCATGAAGAACATGTTGTTGTAGAAGATACTCTTCATTATGATCAAGAGATCAGTGATTCACCCCATGATAACCTTAGTGATGCTTTTGACATTGTATCAAATGCATCCACTATTGTACGTTGTCATAATGATCAGATTTTTCTCTCTGAAAACCTTGAAGATGTTGAGCAATTCAGATCTGCAGAGGATGAGGAGGACAACCTACATTTTTTAGATTTGCAAATAAAGGAAAATTGCAGTACATGTGAAGAGAGTAATGGTAAAGAGGAGAAGAAAGGTTCAGATCAAAAATTCAGTTTGTATTTTCCTCCAGCAGAGATCCAGCAGTCTACATTCGGCATTGAGTTTTGTGAAGGAAAAGAAGAGCATCTGCAACATAGTCAGTTGGATCAGCAGTTCAAAAAGGTATTTCTTTATGAATTCGATGACTCTATTGCTGGCTATTTAGATTCTATGAGCAGCATAAATCCAAGGGTATTTTTGTCAGAAGGAGATTGTTTTTATCATCCGCTCAAACCTTTCTTCTGCATGATATGGTCTTTATTATTGTTCAGGTCAAGATTCAACATGATATTAGTAAATCAGTTTCTCACTTGGCTGTATTGGAAGTATGCTTTTACTTGATCAATATACTTCTATTGGCTAGATGTAGGAGTAGACAGGAAAATAAGCTCGCTTTATGAGCACGTAGATCATTTTCAGTTATTGTTGAATAAGTAGAGACACATTGAGTTTTGATGGAATTGCAGTTTTGGAGGTGAAAGTTCATTTTGGGCCAAGTCAGAGCTTTCACCAGCGCACAGCATGATTTTACGACTAGTTAGCTGGTGAAAGGCAACGCTTTCACCAGCTAACTAGTGAATCATAAGGCAAGTTAGGTAGTGAAAGCAGAAAAAACATTGTTGAAAAGGGATGAGAGAAGTCAGTTATTCCTTCAAAAGTGTTTGTGCTGGGGTGCATGGCAGAACGTTTGAAAGAAAAAAATAATTGAATCAGACAAGATGGTTGATGTAGTTTGTGGGCCTGATACTTACAGGGACTTGCCTCTCTTGCTAGAAGCTGTAGATTATGGTCAAAAGGGGAGGAAACATGAGAAAGGTCAAAATCACTCAGCAAGTGCTCTTATGTCGACTTCAAATGTCATTGGTACAGCTGTGACATCTTATTTAATGGACAAGAAGGGAAGAAAGAGATTGCTTATAATGATTTTCATGGGAATGGCCACTTCTATGTTGCTGCTTTCTCTGTTCCTTTCCTGGAAAGCATTGGCACAATACTCTGGCACGCTTGCTGTTATCATGACTGTCTTATGCGTCGTTTCATTTTCCTTGGGACCTGGTCCTGTTCCAGCTCTACTTCTACCTTTCTGACGATGGAGCTGCGACTGGTGTTGGTGCTCAACACTCATAGTGTTATGCTGCATGGCGCGCATTTACAGCTCCATATTCGTTCAAATGGAAAAATATAGTTGAAAACTCTAGTTTGGAGAGCAAACTCATCACATAGGTGTGCGTTTTAATCATCAAAGACTCAAAATTTGCTTATGTAATCAAAGCTCGAGCAATTGTTGCCTCAAATTCCGTTTACAGGTCAGTTATGTCATGGTTGTTGCTAAGCATCTGCCTTCATTAATTGAATGTTTCCTATATCCTTTTTCAAATGGAGATTTCATTCCACGTTTGAAATCCAGCTCTTGCTAAAAATTGATGAGTTTGTTTTCCAGAATACCCTGACTAATAGCTCGAATCAAATGTTTTAAATTACATTACTGTTTATATTTGATCGATGAGTTAATCCATTGGTCAAACCCTTACTCATGTTGATTATCTAGGTATTCCTCCTATTGTTGAGTCATAGTTCAATACTTGTCAAATTCTGAATACCTATTACCTCGTCAAAATCTTGATTCGATGCTTGCCTGAAACATCTACTCCTGTTTTTTGAGTCACAATCGGTTGTTGAGTTATAGCATTTGAACTTGACATATAATCCTTGGTGCGAGTCTTCTCTAATGTCTCATGTTGTTGATAAACTGAAAAACCAATAAGAAGGCTATAATCTCATGCCGAGTCACACTCTTCTCCTCTCCATCTGTCATCAATTTCTATGCTACCTCTCAGCATATATAAAAATAGAAATACCTAAACTCCCGTGAAATGAGGGAAATATCACCTGCATGCTTTTCTACATGTACTAGGCCACATGCAAGAAGGGGCATGAGGAGGTGTCAAGATAATGGGACTATACAGGTGTCGAATTTGTTTCAGGGACGTCGAGATCACTTACTCAAATCGCAGAGGGTTTCGGTTTTGCTCAGAATATGATCTGATGATGGCATCCTGAATAAACATCAAATATAAGATCGGAGATAACAGAAATGGTTATAAGTGTGAAGATTCGACCGATCCAGCGGCCATTCTGTAGAAAATTCCATTATGTCAATCCGCGTTTTTCTTTCCTGCAGCAGTAAACAACGCCACAAGTCTCTTCAACGCAAAATTTGCGCATTGGCCATTAAGAACTCTCTGTTTTCAAGGAATGTCGAAGACTATGCAATTTTCCACCGGCAGCGTTGCTGTTTAGACCCCTCCAAAGGTCAAAGTTCTTATTGGAGGCAATTTTTTCTCAAGCAAAAGAATGAATTGATGTTATCAATCCGACAACAGAGGATGTTGTCTCAAACTACCCTTGATCACTCCTGAAGATTTTCAATTAGTAGTAAATGCTTCAAAACAAGTTTGTCCTGGCTGGAGGAACATCCCTGTTACTTCACATCAGCGTATCAAGTTTAAGATCCAATAGCTCATCTGAAGGGATATGAAAAAATTCGCAGTGAGTGTAACTACAGAAGAAGATGGAAAGTAAGGAACATCCCATTTTGCCTCTTTTCATTTCAGCAACAATGGAAGCAGGAAAATTAATCTGGATGAGCTTCATCAAATCTGCTGGGAATTTGGTATTGTTGTGCTTGAGGGAATGATCAAAGAAGTTGATCAAGAAATTTCCATATGCCCTAGCAAGAAGAACCTTCTTGTGCTGCTATCAAATTCCTGCCATAAATAACAACAGTTGTGCATTTGGACTTCCTTTTGTATGCTCTGCAACTGTGATTTCATTGCTTAAATTATTTCGATATCTCTAATTTGTTTTTCCTCGCTTGCTTAGCATATCAATTCTTGAATCAAGCATTGCAGGTATCTTGAGGTTCAAACATCAAGTGTCGACAACACTTTATCGAACAACTTTTGAAGAGTCTAACACTCTATGCAGGATCATTGTTGCTCTGCATTATTTTCTTCTCAAAGATAAAACAGAACTTTCACCAGCACAGAAGGCAGAATTATAACCAGTTAGCTGATGAAAGGCAGAGCTTTCACCAGCTAACTAGCAAATCTTAAGGCGGAATAGCTGGTGAAACCTAAGACTGGCCAGTGAAAGTGTATTTTTTCCCAGATCGAAGTGTTTCTCAACCAAACATCCTGAAAATTGTTTCTAAAGATGCATATTGAATTTACACATCAGATTCAAGATCCAGATTTGATAAAAAGGATGTTTGAAGAGGTGCCAAAGTCATATTAGACACCTATTTTTGAGGCACATAATCAGTTTTTTTTTCGATTCTATCATGATCTGCGAGCCTTGGAAGGCTATCTGCACATATCAGAGGATCTAAAAATGCTTTGTATCTGAAGCTGCTGCTGTATTGATACACGATCCAAAAAAGGTTTACAGAGACATGGTTGCAACCGGCAACACCTTCCGTTGGTGGCTTCACAGCCTGAGTTTTTATTATTACTATAGACTTATCTGTGGATTCTTTATGATCGTTCACACAATCCAGTGGATTTTTGGTTTAGTGTAGTCCTTGATCCTGCTTCTATACCTTATGAAAATGCTAGTGGTGGTGCAACTTGGTTTCCTCATTATGTTTCTGGAAGGCTGAAATATGCAATTGGTGAAAATCCTCATGTCTCTCCTAATCATGGAAGATAATCATAGTGAATGTGCCTGTTGACCTCATACTGAGAATTGGGAGTGTTGTAAACAGAGAGAGGAGCTTCGTCTAGCAAGCCCTGATGTCTTTGTACTCTTGCAGGTAATCGAGATTCATCAAGTTTTGATTTTTGGGTAAGTTTCTGTTTTCGGTGGTTTAGGCGAGCCTGTGTGTGCTCATTAACCACCGAAAAGGCTGAATGACTCCATGGCCCAATACTAAAGGCACAAGGTCTGCTAGGTTCTTGGAGACCTCACAGGGAGGTATCCATCCCAGTTGGAGCCAGATGTTAGCGATAAAAAATGCACTGGCATTTTTTGAAAGAACGATGCCTAATCTTGTAGGGAAAATTTTGATAGCTTCCCGGGCTCCAAATGCATATTTGAAAGCACCATTGGAAATATTAGGATTTTTAGATGTCGATCGACTATTCAAGCATGCAAAACGGACTTTCCATGGTCGAGAAATTTGATTTTGAAAAAATCTGCGCTTTCACCAGAGTAGAAGGCAGAATTATAACTCGTTAGCTGGTGAAAGCGCCGCCTTTCACCAGCTAAGGAGCGGATTTTCAGGTAAATTAGCTGGTGAAATCCTGTCACAGCCAGAATAGCCAAATTTTTTCCCAGATCGTAAATTTTTCAGTGAGAATGAATTGAAACCTCTTCTAAGGCTTTGTTAATGAATTATCAAATCTATCTAATCAACCACTTTTGGAAAATGAAGAGAAGAAAAGGTGTACAAATGTCATTTACCATCTTTAAAAGAGGCAGAATTTCAGGATTTTTGGTACACATCATCAAATTCGAATTCCACTTTCAGAGGAACAGATCAAAGAGCCTTGGAAGGCTAGGCTACACTTCATCAACTTTCAACCAATGTTTGAAGACCAAAAGATAGAGATTGACCTCATCTTGAGGATCTCTCCTTATCTTTGGTAAATTAGTTTTGACTTTTGATTTTTAGAATATTAGATCCATTGTTTTAGGATCTAAAAACTAATTGTAAAAGGCTATAAATGCCCAGCTTTTCTAAGAGTCTAGGGGGTTCAATTTTGGAGACACTTTTTGGCATATGTACTAAGACTCTTATCTTGATATGAATGACAGTCTTCTTTTTCTACGATTGTCAGAATTTCTCATGTGTTACATTTCTCTGTAATTTGATTCAATTTAGCTCAGCTATTAAGAACTGTCATCTTCTTATTTAGCTCATAAATTTGAATTGAATGATCTCTTGCTATCTTGTATGGCCCTGCATGTTAATGTACTTGGTTATCTAGAATAGTGTTCTTCATATCCCATTTCAATTACGGTATCTGATTATTGGTTTCTAAAAGCATTGGCTCATTTGGATGCATGATAAGTTGTTCTTCTCATCAAGCCCTTGAGTTATCCCATTGATCCACATACTTTGCTTATCAATTTCTTAAGTTACCAAGCATTCTTAGCCTACAACACTAAGGAGTTTCTTGGAGTGATAACACTATCCAAAAGGAAATGATATATTACTTATTGCCTACATAGATGAAGATTGGGAAGGTTGCATTGATGACCAACGAAGCACCAATGGATCAACGTTCTACTTGGGTGACTATTTTGTATCATGGTTAAGCAAGAAACAATCATTAGTATCCTTATCTAAAACCGAGGAAGAGTATATTGCAGCAACACCATGTTGTACAGAGGTTCTATGGATGAAACAAACTCTAACAAATATACAAGTTGAGTATGATGATCCCATTCCAATCTATTGTGATAATACAAGCGCCATCAATATCTCAAAGAACCTAGTGTTGCACTTCAAGACGAAGCACATTCCAATAAAGTATCACTTTCTATGGGAACATGTTGTAGAGAAAAACATCAGAGTTGAATATGTGGGCACAAAAGAACAAGTGGCAGACATATTTACAAAACTGCTTCCAAGAGAATCAATTGAGTATCTTTGCCAGAGACTCGGAGTAATTTATACTCCAAAATGAATGCTTTTGAATGCTTATCTTATATGTCTTAGATCTACACAAGAAAGCACCATAAAGAGGACAGTTCAGGTTGGGAGATCAGTTTCAGGAAGAGTTCAGTTAGGGGGAGTATCCCCATGGAAATTTTAGTTAACGGGAGAAGCCCCAGATGGAAATATACCTTTGCCATTGATGACAAAGGAGGAGAGATTTATTAGATACAGGCTTAGAGAAAGAGCACAGAGGCATGGTTCCAGGGGGAGCGATGGTCACAAGGGGAGCATGAGTGATATGAATTCGGTATTGCATCAGAGTGTTGCCATCAATGCCAAAGGGAGAGAGTGTTGATTATTTGGGTTGGTTGTCATTGATGTCAACCCTTGAAGAAAGTTTGATAGCACAAAGGTTTGGGTAATGGACCCAAGTTTGTTTGATGGATAATTGTATTAGTTTTGATATATTTGTAGGTAAGAATATTCCAAATGGATAGTACATGTCATATCATTTTCGGTGGTACATGGAACATCACATAACTCCTCACGGTTAGAGAGTTATTGACATGTGAAGTTGGAGAACCCTCACGAGTCATCTAGAATCCCCAAAAGGTCAAAGTGGTTTAAGATATTTTATAAGGTAAATAATAAAGTGAAGTGATAAGTGTAATATAAGTCAAACTGAATACAAAATAAATTATTTAAATAATAAAGTTAATAGAGAAATTACTAAGTGGACAAGTGGTTAAAAGTGGGTTAACCCTAAAATAAGGAAAGTGGGTTAAGATGGTTAAAAGGTAACCCCTTGAGGAAGCTATATGAACATATAAATAAGAGGCAAGGCTCTCTCATTTTAATCACACTTGATAATATTGAATATCTACAGGTGATTGAGGTAACCAAAGGATATCTAAGCTGAATTTCAGAGGGAAGGTGAAGTAAAGAAGGCCGAAATTCAAGGGAGGATAAAATTTTTTGATGATGCTTTCTAAGGTATGTTATTTACATGTCATCTCACCATTTTCGCAATAATTTTTTTTCTAGAATGATTCAGACTGTAGAATTGGGAGGACATTGAGAAAACATATCCAAGTAGTTGTGATACGCAACATGGAAAATAGGGTTTGTGGCTATTCCTGAAACTAGTCTAAAACAAGTGTTTTGGGTACAAAAGTAATAACTTCTTCATAACAGATCCAAATTTAGTAAGAACAAATGTATTGGTTAGAGTACAACCTGTAGTAATATGTATATAATTTTTAGATCCATACAACAAATATTCCATGCGGGGCATGCTCTACAAGTTCGCTCTCTAGAATAAGCCAGAATTCAACAAGGTATGTCATTTTTGCTATAACTCCTTTTCTGAGAGGTTCCAAGTAGTGAAATATGTAAGAATTTCATAAAAGACACTAAAGAACATTGTGTACCATTTTTAGACCTTTATTCATTACAGGTACATAGTTATGATTATTGCAAGTTAGGGTTTTTGACTAATCCAAAATTAGTCATGTGAGACTAAAGTAAAGTTTGATGAAAATGCTAGTCTCTTGTTGTTAAAGTTAAGGAAGGTTTTTAGGTATGTGATCATATACACTAGTTCTATTACAGAGTTAAAACTCACATTTGGATAATGAAATTGGTGAGGGATTCTGGTTGAGGTACATGTTAGGCACATGGTTGAGACAAGTAGTTGATGAGTTTGCACCTATATGAGGTGTATAGTTGATGATGTTGCTACATATTGATGAGTCATACTTTATGTGTATTTGGTGCATGATTGGTACATATTTGGTGCATGGTTGATGCACTTGTTGATGGTACAGGTTGAGGTACAAATTGGTGCATGGTTTATGCACTTCTTTATGGTACATGTTGATTACATGTTGTTTGGTATAGGTTGATTACAGGTTGATTGGTACAGGTTGTTACAGTGGTATATCTCATAGTGATATTGTGACAATGGTTATATCATTCTACTTCTACGTTAGGGCGGTTGGACGAGGCAAGGACAGGTGGTTGTAGCCACCTTCCGATTGTAGCCGAAGAACATAGAGGGTTGTGGCCTCCTTTTGGTTATAGCCAAAGAATTAGGGAGTTGGATCTTCCCTCAGGTTATAGCCCGCGAAACTAGGGGGTTGGAGCCTCCTTCTAGTTGCAGCTGGAAAACAAAGGAAGTTGGTGCTTCCGATGAATGTAATTCTTCAAGACATATAAGAAAAAACATTATGTGGTTTTCTCCCACTTTGGGTTTCCACGTAAAAACATTGGTGTACTGTGTATGTGTATGATTGCTCATTTATTCATTGTTTATTTAGTCTGCGATTATTGGATGATAATGCTACATTGATATAACATTTTAATTTTATGGTGAAAAAGGATTAAATTGCTCCATTATTGATTCACCCACCCTCTCAGTGATCCAACAATTCTGGCCCAACCACTGCTCTATCTATTGGGTTATCCTATCTTACTAGTGTGTTGCATCTTCTGCCATAAGGTGTCACAAATGGGTTCATCATTAGAGATGCTTAGTACCCATTATTATAAGAAAACTCTACTGAGTGTAGGTAGTCTTCCCATTTTGATGGTTTATCCATAACATACATCCTCAACATATCCTCAATCACTTGATTCACCCTCTCTGTTTGTCCATCTGATTCCGGATGATAAGTTGTGCTAAAATTCAAATTTGTTCCAAATCCCTTAAATAATCCTTTCCAAAAATTTGATGTAAATTTTGGCTCTCTGTCAGACACAATTGTCTTGGGTATACCATGTAATCAAACAATTTCTCTCATATAAACATCAACAATGTTGACTTCCTTGTGAGTGAGCTTTACTGGAATATAATGGGCAACTTTAGTAAGCTTATCCACCACTACGATATTAGAATCATGTTGGTTTTTTTTTCTGGGTAGTTTGGTGATGAAATCCATGGTTACAACTTTCCATTTCCACTTAGGAATGCGTAATGGTTGTAGCAAACCAGCTGGGTGTCTATGCTCAACCTTTACCTTTTGACACTCCAAACATTTGGCAATAAAATCAACAACTTCTTTCTTCATTCTTGGCCAATGATATTGTCTGTTGACAACTACATTAGTTTTCTAATAACCTCGGTGCCCAACATAAGGTACATTATGCATTTCTCTCAATATCATGTTTTTCAATTTTTGGGAATTTGGTACATAAATTCTTCCCCTGTATATGCGAATTTCATAATTTTCTAGCTTATAGTCTTCAATTTTCTGCTGCAAAATACATTGTTGTAATTTTGCCACTAATTCCTTGTATTGAAAATATGATTTTGCAGCCTCTATGATTCTATCTTTCAAATCTGATTGGTACATGATTATGGCTGTAGCATGCAACTCATGCACTCTTCTGCTGAGTGCATCGACCACTTTTTTCTCTTTCCCTTTGATATGCTTTATATCAAAGTCATATTCATTGATAAATTCTAACCATCTGCTTTGCCTAACATTTAGAGTTGGTTGATCAAATAATTTTTTTCAGACCATTATGGTCTGTCCTCAGCTCGAACCTTTTCCCCATAAGGTATTTCCTCCACTTCCTCAAGGAATGCACTATGGCTGCCAACTCCAAATCATGAGTGGCATAGTGCATTTCATGTTCCTTCTACTTCCTTGATTCATAACATACAACAAACCCATTTTGACTGAGGATTCCACCAAGTCCTTCTTTACATGCATCTATGCATACAATGAAGTCTTCATTTGGATCTGCAATCCTTAAAATTGGAGCACTCGTTAATAATTTCTTCAAGTGTTGGAAACTCTTTTCACAATCCAATGTCCACTGAAACTTCACACCCTTCTTTTGCAAGGAAGTGACTGGGTATGCAATCTTTGAGAATCCTTCAATAAATCTCCTATAGTAGCCTGCAAGACCCATGAATGATCTGACCTTTGTCACATTCTTTGGTTCTGACCATCCTCTAATGGCTTCTATCTTCTCAAGATCCACTATTATCCCTTCCTTTGAAATGATATGCCCCAAATAATGAATTTGCTTTTGATAAAATGATCACTTGCTCAATTTGGCATACAACTGATGCTCCCTTAATACTTGTAATACCATCTTGCTGATGTATTCTTATTTAATTCTTACTTGATGATAACCTGACCTAAGATCAATCTTGGAGAATTTTTTTTCATCTTTTCGCTGATCAAAGAGGTCATTGATCCTTGGCAAAGGATACTTATTCTTCACAATTACCTCATTCAGCTTCCTAAAGTCAATGCAAATTATTAATGTTCCATATTTTTCTTCACAAATAATATTGGGGCACCCCAAGGTGACACACTTGGGCATATATACCCCTTCTTCAGGAGCTCTTCAAGTTGCATTTTCAGCTCCTTCAATTCTAGTGTACTCATCCTGTAAGTAGTCTTGGATACTGGAGCTGCTCCAGGCATCAAATTTATGGAGAAATCATTGCCTCTCTTAGGGGGTAATCTTGGTATTTCCTTAAACAAATCTTCAAATTCTTTTATGACTGCATAATCTTCAATATTTGTCACCTTATCTTTAGGTGTCTCTTCCATATGTGTTGCAATTATTTGATACCCTTTTCTGTAAAATTTCTTCAGTTGCAATGCTGAAATTTATCTGATGGTTACTTCCCTAGGAATTCCCTGCACTATCCTTAGGTTCCCTTTCTCATCCAAGCAAGTAAATGCCTTTTTATGACAGTCTAGGATAGCTTGATGTTGGTCCAACCAATCCATCCCAATTAGACAGTCATATGAACCTAAAGGAAATATGTTTAAATATGCCCTGGTGTTCAGTCCATTCATGTCCATAAGACATGACTTTACCATCTCATTATTTTTTCTTTTGGCTCCGATAGCCAACAACACCAACCAAGATTTTCCATGCTTTCTTCTTGGAAAATGAAAACTTTCCACCATCTTAGGATCTATATAACTATGACTAGCACCTGAATCAATTAAAATAACAATGGTTTGCTTGTTTGTTGATCATACCTTCCACTTCAATCATATGTGGTTGATACTCTACTTTCTTGTTGTCCTGGGTTGCATAGATCCTTGGTACATTTTTTCCCATGTCCTCCACTATTTCATCTTGTTGTACATTGTGAACAATCCTCACTTTGTCACCTCTGTGAGGGAAATATCTAAACATATGATCTCCTTTACAACCCCAACATTTAATAGGTGGTTTCCTTGGCCTTTGACCCACTGTCTCCATTATTCCTTGTTCTCTGGAAGTTGGTTGTCCTTGAGGATTATTTCTGAAGAATGGTGGATCCCTTCTTCCTCTAATCCATCTTGAATTATTTTTTTTCTTCCCAATATTTTTGGAAAGTTGGCCTTGATTTTTGTTGATCATATAGGCATTTAGCTCACCTTATGGTATCCTCCAATGTTTTGGGATCATCATTTTGTATTTTTTCACTGATTAATGATGGAAATCCACTAAAATACCTCTGAATCTTAACTATCTCATCCTTGATGAAAGAAACATACTTCAACAGTTCTAAAAACCTTCTTTCATACTCATCTATGGTCATACTCCCAAGTTTGAGTTCAAAGAACTCTTTCATTTTCTTTTCATAGTATGTCTTAGTCAACTATTTCTTTTCAAAATATTTCTTGAATTCCTTCCAACATTTTTCTCTTTAATGTGTTGCACCTGCACAAGCCGATCCCACCACATGGATGCCTTTCCCTTCCAACATCCTTCTGCAAATTTTTAATGGTCTCCACCATATTCATGTTTTCATTCCTTCCTTCTCCATGGCCATTGGAGTTTGTTCCTCCAATGCTTGTATGGAAATCCATCCCTCTGATCTCATCTTCCTGGATATAAGCCCCTTGTGTATCTTCCATCCCTGTGCACTCTTTGATGATATTGGTCTGATCTAGTTGTTGTTAACTCTGCAAAATGTGCTTCATGGTATAATATTTATTCTCTAAAAATATGATACATGTCTCCCCATTCGTAGACCATTCCTAAATCCATACAACAATTTGTAGCTCCATAAATAGTCCCAGGGATACCAACTTCTACTTACATCTCTGTAGCTTCTTCCTGATCAATACTTATCTCAATAACCTATTATTCCTTTTGTTTCCTAGACCGTTTCAAGGCCATGTTTGAATCCTATAAATAATACATTTCAATAATATAAAACATTAGTTATGTTAGATATAAAATAGAGATAAAATGCATGCATGGAGAGAGATTCTTCTAAAATAGAAAAATAGGGGAGTTGGCATATTCTTATCTTCAATGCCAAGTGTTTTAGGAGAATTCTCTATCATTGTGATATTCATTTTGATTACATCCTTTGAAGAGATGGTGGATTGAATGGATAAGGTGATGGGTGCACCTTTTCACATTTGGTTGAATTTCATATGTTTGTATTGAGAGGATTTTGTGTTAAAGATCCACTTCAATTTTAGTCGAGAAGAAAATGAGAATATCACTTTTCATTGGAGATAGGTCATAGGTTGGGTTGCATGGATGGTATGGAATAAACATGGTTTAAATGGGTGAAGCCCTGGCCTTGATTTGATTCAATGGTAATAACACTTTAAAAAATGGAAACAATGCCACTTGTGTAATTATGGCATTAGCGACATGTCCAATGCTCCTATATAGAATGGTTGGTTTGGTTCCAAACTTGTTTCTTTAAAAAATTATCAATGCTTAGGGGAGGGTTTGGTTTCAGAGGTTCATCTTATTGGTGAAATGAATTACTGGCCAACACTTAAGCACAAGGTGTAGACCTCGGTAGGTATTTGTTTCTTTAGATTTTTTTATTATGCGACAAGTGAAGAAATCACTCATGTGGATTGAGTTGGGGGTCAGGTGCATACAAAGAAAAATTAGGGTATATCAGGTGGAAAGAGGAGTCATTTTTTTACCTTTACTAGAAACCATGAGGATGATTGAGCTAACCACTCTATTAGTTGGCTAGTATTGAAAAAATGACATTTTCCTTTATGCATATTAGTGTTTCATTGTAATTCAGAGAATGCATAGGGAGTTTCAACTTGTATAAGGGCAAAGATTCTACCAATTCCCTATGTAAACATTTTATTAGGTTAAGTGGTCAGGTGGAAAAGGAAAGTGGGTGTAAGAGTCTTTAATAGCCAGTGGGTGAGTTGCAAACAATTAAAATAACCTAATTCTATCAAAGAGGGGTATGTTTCTTACCTCAATAGTGAAAAGTGGTAGTTCATAGGATTTTTGAACTTGAAAAATAAATTCAACATCAAGCGCTTCTTTCAACTCTTTCTGCACTTAGAGATCCAAAGAAGGATGGATTTTTCATAAAGAAAAAATAATCATTGTTCCTAATTGTTGGGTCACTTGGTAGAATAACATCAGTATAATATTTCTCTTTGATTTTCCTATATATGTAATCCCAACCTAGAAAAGTTGCTAGAGGACTATAAATGCTATACTATCCTTAAAGATGGGCCTATTGACTCTATATCAGGTTTAGCCAACTAATTGCATGTGCATATTGTTTAGGAGTGACTCTCATATCACTATCAATCACTTCTACAATTTGAGAAGCTTTAACAATTGATTTCTTCCTTTTGGGGGATTGCCTTGGAGTTTTGGGAGTAGATCTTCTAGGAGACATATTGTATGTAGTAAAAATTTACCTAAAGTTACTATTTACATAATTTTTTTTTTTTTTACTAAAAACATATTATGTCTAGTTGTTCATAAACAATACAAATTTTATAATAGAGCTTTCTATCAAATACATTTTAGATTTAATAATTTAGGAAAAACATTCGATTATCCCCTAACATAACAATCCAATAATGAAAATAAATAAGAGGAAGCTAAGTGGTGATTACCTATCAATTATCAACTACAATAAAATTGCAACAAAGGGTTGAACTTACTTCACTAAGAAAAAGATGCCCCAGAACACTTGAATTCACTCCACTAAGAAAACACTTTACCAAATAACTTGCTCTGGGAGACAAATGCACGTATCTAGATTTGAAGTAAATTTTTGATTCAAATTCGTATGATGATGATTTTTTTGATCAATAGATTGAGAAAGATTTTTCTATGTAATTGTATTTATGCTAGACAAAATAATGAAATTTTTAACGAGAAAATGATTAGAGAGTTGTGCCATTACTTTTCCATAGTTGTGCCACTACTTTTCCATAGTAACATTACTTTTCCATAGTAACATTTGTTAGGCTGATTTTAGACTTTTTAGAGGCCTAAAAAATTCTTCTTTCCACTAAAAACCTAACATCCTGCACAAATGAAAAATTCTTAATAGCGATAAAATTACTTTTTGTAGAGAATAAAGTGCAACATGATCTCTATAGAAAGTTCGGGATGACCCAACTTGATTAATGTAAAAAAAAAAAAAAAAAAAATTGGTAGCAAACACTATAAGCTTTTTTCATAGTTAGATTTAAACTTTGAACTCCAACTAAAGTGCCAAACTTCCTTCAATTCATAGAAGAACACTTTTACTTTGTGTCATAGAAATTTTTGGAGTGTATTTTGTATTTCAGTGGAGTTAAATTAGTACTTTGAAGTTTTCAGTAGAGAGCATTTTGCACTTTTGTTGAGTAGAATTAGCATTTTGAACTCTGACCAAAGAAGAAATTTTTCTTTACAAATATTTTATAGAGAAATTTTTTGAATTTAATGCACATGAAAGTGTACATACTCCTTTGATAGTTAACACCTATTGTGGAAGAATTTTAACTTTGTGCTTTGAGAAAGTAAATTTTAAACTCCAGCTAAAGTGGAAAGTTACCCCTGCTACACAATTTTAGAAGCTTTTGATTTTTTCAAAGTTGAAAATTAGAAAATAAAAAAAGAAAAGAAACTTGTTAGGAGGAAATCTACTTGAAACAATTGCTAAAAGTAAATTTTTCATAAATTTTTCATCAATATTTGAAAAGGAAAAATTTTCAAGAGAGACAAAATCAAAAGAATGTAAGAAGAAAATGGAACCCAAAAATCAGAAAGTTTAAGGGTGTGTTGAGGTCTCAAAACTTCATCCATTAAACTTTGTCTCTACATTTTCATCTTGCATATTTTCACTCATTGCATATGTTTCAAATTCATAAGGGTATTGTGCATGACCCATGATGATGGTTTTCTTGGCCCACCTAAGACTAATGTTTGTTCATTCAGCTATCTTGAATTCCGACCTATAACTATCTTTGGTACAATATTGCATCTACAAAAGTATTCATATAATTTAGATACACTTTATCCTCAAAATTGTAGAGAGTGTTTTCCATGCATTTTGGAAATTACCCATATTGACATTTTTTTATCAAATCAAGGCAACATTCCCTTTTCTTCTCAAATTTTTAGAGGATTTAGAAGTATTTCTCTAGAATATAAACCTTCAAGTATATTATATTATGGATTGGATTCCCAATGAATCCATTCATTTTCAATTATGATTTTTGATCGAAAAGTTGTAGTACTTAGAAGTTACCATTTCTACCCAACTTCTACACTTTTTGTACTAGTGCAATCAATGCCAGAGACCAAATTTCCCCACCTGTAGAGGAAAACCAAACAAGAAATAGACAAACATTTATACTGGGAATAGATAAAAAATATGATTGCGAGCAAATATCATCCTTCATCTCAATGACATGATGATCTGATGACTTTCTACATCAATATGAAATTGGCAATTTTTCACCTTTCACACTTTTTCCATGCGAAAAATTAAAAAAAACTGCTTTCTTTCAAATGGTGAGGATCCAAAAAATTTCACTAGGAAAAATTTGTTCATATTTGTGATATTATCAAATGTCAACTTGGAATTTTTTTCCACAAATGCCATTTTGTGTCACTTTTCCTTCATTTGTAGTTTTGAAAACTGTCAAAAAGTGCCCTAGAAAAGTGGATTCCACCCTATTTTCTATCTCTACATCAAATACCTTGGAATTATCCCAGACTATTAATTGGGATTTCTCCATAACGCTATTCTAGAATGCCAAAATTCCATTATTAATAGTGATGCTAACAATGAGAATGCTCCTACTCTCTAAAAAATGATATTTCATAATTTCTGTGAGTTTTCATCCAAATTACAAGATGACCATCATTGACATTTTCATAGCCCTTGCCACTGCAAACTTACACCTAAAATTTCAACTTCATTAGAGCTCCTACGCCCCAGTTATGGACAAAACAAGTTTTTTGCTCCATACGTTTTTTAAGTCAATATGGCATCATTGGAATGACATATTTGTTGATGTGTCATGGTTACATGGTAGTGTTTCCTACATGTCAGTTTTTTTTTTTTATCTTGACATGCCATTGTGACTGCCCTCCACATCACCTTCTTTCATGTCATCATAACCCTTGAAGATTATCCATAGGGATATTCACGAGGGTCATGCGATAATTTTTAACACTAGAAAAATAGAATCCCATGAGTCGATCATAATCCTCAATTTAATTCCCTAATTAAATCTTGTTTTTTCATGGCACTTGAATCTCTCTCTTCCATGATTTTTTCGTAAATTATGCGATGAGATTTGGGTCATTGATCTATTTTCTCAATGTAATACTAACCATTTGTTTCATTTTCTCTTTCGAGTTCTCTCCTTTTCACAAAATCCCACGAGCCAAATTCCATTGTATATCAATATTCCTACTTAAATCCAAGCTATTCATGGCTTTTCCCCCATCATTTTTTCCCCTATTCACAAAATGCTGCAACACATCATCCACCATCAATCTAGTTTTTCTATGGAATCTCAGTCATTTTTAGCAATTTAAAAAATGTGAATCCCCACAGGACTAAAATCCTGTGAATGCCTATCAACCATTGATATTATTTTCCAATGGGATTTTTTCATTCACAACAATTCCAAAAACTTGATACCTCGATGAACTCTAACCTTATGAGAGCCTATCGATTGTTGATCTAATTTACTGATGGGATCTTAGTCATTCACGACAACTCATCCTGTCACCCCACCTCTCTCCTAGGTTTTCTGTGATGGCTTAACAATTGTCAATCTAGCAAGGGGATCTAATCTCAACTATCCACAATATTCCTATTACCCCCAAATATAACTACAACCCATTATTGGAAATTGGAGCCTCTATTAGTTGATAAAACTGAACATTTTACAAACTTCAAAAATCTCTTTTTCTACCATGAATCCAAACTCGACAACTTCATGATTCACATTAATGTCACCCCATATCCTGCATGATTTTTCTTACCGTGATCTCTTCTAAGAATTGAAGCCATTAATATAATAAAGTAAGTCTTCAATTGTCTTTTTTTATAGCTCCAACTATTCTCATTGGAACATTTTGTCAAACACTTGCATGAAACTTGTAAATTCCTCCCGTAGAGTCTAATTTCAAACCCTACAGCCCCAATGTTGTAAGCTAATGCTTTGACACCACAATGTAACATCCCCATCTAGTAATCCCAACCACAGGATGGGTATCTACAACCACAAGATTTCAAATTCTTACCCATAGAGGAAAAACTTTCATAATAACAACCAATTCAACCTCCCAATAAGGGGCATAATTCAATATGATGCATGTGCTGGTGAGAACAAATAAAATGCAACGAAAATACCAACATAAACACACACACAACATGTATAATATGATGACTTTCATAATAGAAAATAAACATAATTTTGGATATTCATGGACAACAATAAGAAACTTATCTTTTAACTAAATAAACTCCAAGAAATTGGCCATGTAAGAGCAAATTTTCACCCAACCATAGATATATGATACCGATACCAACCCCAAGTTGGGCTATGCAGCCACCAAGGAAAATGAAAAAACTATATGATTCTCTCTCTTAGCCTAACCCATCTACTCTCATGCTCAACCAATTTTCTTACCACATAGAATTGCATGCATCTCATCAAGCCATAAATAGCCAAGGAAATATTTTCCATTACCCCACACAACACAATGAAGGATTACCCTTTCTGTACTCAATAGTCCCTTAAATTACCCTTCCTATACAATTCTCTTTAGTGTGTGCAAAAATAGTCCAATCTACTATATACTTTCTAATATTTTCTTGCAAGATGAATACTTGGATTCTCAAGCATCCAAAGAGAAAAACATATACAATGGATGAAGGTTTTCTAACTTGCATAGCTTCCATGATCACCTACAACCATCACTCTTTTCATATCAACTAAATTTCCAAGTTTTCTCATGGATAGCAAAAAACACATCATGAACATCATGAATGTTTAAATATCTTATTGATGGAATGAATTCCTTATGCATTGGATATAAAGGATTTTAGTGAAATTTTTTTGACATTACTTTTGAATTTAGGAATGTAGGACTCTTACAATTCTCCCAAGGAAAATACTTGGCCCAATGCTTCCATAATTGTATGAGAGGACTTTTCCACCAACCTCTCACATGCATTAAATCACTGGTTTTAATAAGTTTAAGAAGGTGGATGGCTTCATTTAAGGAACATGGCGAAAAATAAATGAGTTATAAGGATGATAATTGGTAATGGAGGATTTACTTTCCCGTGATATCCCTTTCATCTTCTCCTCTAGTGGAAAATGTTAGAATAATTTTGATGTGCTCGTTTAACCATAGACAATGCTACACCATTGTCAGCCATCCATAGGCATAAAGCCACCCTCGATCACCTTAACCTTTGACAAAAATAATGATTCCAAGAAGACACACCATAAACAACATATAACCAAGAGAGCACACCTCCTCCAAGGGTAGCGCACAAGAGAAAGTATCATAAAGACTGAAAAAGAGAAAATTGTACAACTACAGCTATTGTTGCTCCTCCTCCAAACTTGCGTACTATTTCTGGGTGACTGAGAGTGTGTGAATGAGTGAAAAAATGAGACAATAAATCCTCTATTTATAGTGGTTATGTCACCTGTCTGGGCCGACTTGTATTCAAGGAGGATAATATCTTAATATTATATATTTTGTTGAGCCGACATGTCGTCTAGGTTTTTCACACATCTCTTTAGGGTTTCTCTTGTTTTCAGAATATTTTATTCTAGTCAAAGGTTACATATGGAGGTTAATACCTCTCACAACTACCATAATATCAACACTCCCTCTTAGCTAGGGAGGTATTAATGGTCTCAAACACATCCATTCATCTTCACATGGTATGGGAAAGACTCACGTAGTTTTGTAGACCATTCTACAAGTAGAATCATCACATCACACATAGCTATACCCATGTGGACCTATCAATCTCATCAAGGGGCTACAACCATATAGAGAACACTAGAGATACTCCTCGTAGTGTTTGTTGCCATCATTGTCATGGGATACACCCACATGATGTCCTCACCCATGGCTACACCCATGTCGTGAGTATCATCATTACTATCAACATCATCTGGTAGAAATTTGGCATCAAAACATATCATCACAATATCCATGAGCGTCATTTCTCTATATTGATGATACATATCCACCACCATGTGTCTAGCATCTTGTGTCATTCTTGTCCCATGACAAGAATCGTGAATGCATTCACCTCATAGTTTATCCTCTCATAGGATTACTTCGTGAATGCATTTAGCTTGATGCTATCAGACACATGTGTCTGATACCTCGGGTTGTTCTTTTCCTATGACAATAATTATGACCACATCAGAGCCACAAACACCTCATGGTGATCCTCTCATAGGATCACTCCATGAATTCAGTCATCTCGATGCTATCAGACACATGGAATTGCACCTCAAGCACCTTGAGTCTTCAGTCTCTCAAGGCACATCTACTCCAGATATAGATGTTCCCTATCTCCCCTGGTCTGCAACCCAATTCTTGTGGAGATAGAGTCGACCCGATGCTTATCGATGATACTCACCTACTCATGCAAGTTTCAAGGCCCGATGCAATTCACACATAGGAGATATAGCAACAACACGTATCTTCAGTATGTTAAAGATTACATTCGGGCCTATTCCCACATGATCAAGTCCATCTGATCGATCTTGGAATATCGACACGATTATGCAATCATCAATTCTCCCCCAGGGAAACATTTGCAATCCTTCCAATCTTGTCCCAGATAGAGGCTTAGTACAAATGTCAGCTATCTTTTCATATGTGGATAAGTGATGGAGCCTCATTGCTCCTTCCTGCACCATGTCTCTGATGAAGTCCTGCAAAATCCTTCTAAAATCCACCCTGCTTCATATCTTGCGTCACTGGCTATGATATATGACTGAGTGCTATAGACATCTGCTTCCCTGCTTGTCTGGAAATCCTGCGCGATCTCAAGCTGAAGTAGAACTTCCAATCCAAAAAATGTATATCCCGATAGCCATACTTCATCATCAGAGATCAATCATATCTATCTCTACAACATAGGTACATGCATGTTGTGTTGTAACCCAATAATATGGCCATGGATCAACCACATATTGGCACAAGGCGCTCTCTGCGAAGAAAATGCCTATCTCGTCACACAACTTCCTCATATGTGTCGTCATAGGTGTGGCCATGGAATTCATG
Source organism: Picea engelmannii (assembly GCA_009831015.1). Lineage (NCBI taxonomy): Eukaryota > Viridiplantae > Streptophyta > Pinopsida > Pinales > Pinaceae > Picea > Picea engelmannii. The sequence continues at coordinate 163,754 of ML782510.1, forward strand.
TCCATTATGCTAAAACTATTCAGTCTCCTCACTAAAGATGTCATCTGGTGCCAGCCATGCTTCCAATCTGGTCAATATCCTTCATCTCAAACTCTGAAATCAAATCCCTCTATCTGAGAGAATCCTCGGACCATGATTTCGTCTACTGCATGCCCCTTTGCATCCTGCAAAGTGTCACATAACCAAGTTGGATTCTTCCTGATCACTGAATCCCTTTGAGTATGAATCCCTCTTGTATTTATCTCTTATGACCTACCCGGAACAAGAAACAAGAAAAAAAAAATCTCCATGGTATCCTTCATGGAAGATATCCTGGAGTCTAGGTCAGTAATCAAGAACATCTCCTAAAGGAGATCAACTTCATCTCGTAAGCAAGAAACATTTAGATAAGAAAAAGAATATCTACTAGAGAGGAGATCAACAAGTGTATCTCTAGTATTAATGGGTTAGTATAATGATCAAACTTGGATTCTTCACTGCTTGTTCTCTAGTATCAATTTTAAATAATCAAACTTGGATTCTTCACTGCTTTTTCCTATGAATGTACTGAATCCAAGATCATTGATTGGAAAACGTCCCTTGTACATTCCCTGCAAAATAAAATCATGCTTTTGCTGGATGATATAACATGAAAAGCATATACAAGTGCATACCTTTGAAATTTGCAACATCGTTCAACTTGTCTTCTAATATGAAATTGGACACCATCTTGACAAGGAGAGGTTAGAAACTAAATAAAAAAAAAGTTCAATGATTAGAACAAGCTAGAAACCTTGAAATTTCAACTTTGGACACAAAATCAATTTTGACCAAAAGTCAACCTTTGACTTTCACTAGTCAACCTTTGACTTTGATGAGTCAACCTTTGACTTTGACCAATCAACCTTTGACTTTGACAAAAAAATCAAACTTGACATTTTTGCTAGCTGAGGACACCAGAGGGTGCGCTAGGTTAGGGATCACTAGAATATCTAGAAAGTAGGTCCAATGCTTCACTTAAGGTGCCCAAAGAGTTGGATTAGGGTTTGTTGTAGCTACAAAATCGAAAACCCTAGTTGGAGGTCCAACTGGTTCCATAACGAGCTTAAAAAAGAATTTCCATGCTAGCTTCCAGTGGTTAGACTGTCATGAAGGTGGTGTGGGTCAATAACCTATTAAAATAATGTTGATGTGCTCGTTTAACCATAGACAATGCTACACCATTGTCACCCATCCATAGGCATAAATCCACCCCCTAGCACATTAACCTTTGACAGAAAGAATGATTCCAGGAATCCACACCATAACCAATAGATAACCAAGAGATTTCACCTCCTCCAAGGGTAGCGCACAAGAGAAAGTAATAGAAAGACTGAAAAAGAGAAAATTGTACAACTGCAGCTATTGCTAATCCTCCTCCAAACGTGTGCACTTTTTCTGGGTGAATGAGAGTGTGTGAATGAGTGAACAAATGAGCCAAGATGTCCTCTATTTATAGTGGTTCGGTCACCTGTCTGGGACGACTTGTCTTCCTGGACGATAATATCTTAATATTATATATTTTGTTGAGCCAACATGTCTTCTAGGGTTTTCACACATCTGTTTAGGGTTTCTCTTGCTTACAGAATATTCTATTCTAGTCAAAGGTTACATATGGAGTTTAAGACCTCTTGCAAATAACATAATATCAACAAAAAATATCCCCTATCATGCTCGAGACAACTATCTTGGGCCATAATATCATATTTTAACATTAATATTTACATATCTTGATGATACAATGACAAGCTTAGCAAATGGTCTACACACACACACACACACACACACATATATACACACACATCATACATGCATAGCCATTCACTATTCATTCATTGACCTTGAGCTCCACACTAGGAATCTGTATTTGCATATTTACAACATTTACATAATTTGAGTTAATACATGCCAAGGGTCAAAACTAGAGTATTATAATAATGATTTGTTTTCATGTTCATTCCTTCACTTACTTCGCAATAAAAGGATCATCCAATAAGGATAACTTAGTGAAATTACATTGCTAAAAAAATTGATAATATAAATTTAACAAGTTGATCCCATGATATAACGTTGATACACCTTCCACTTAAATTAAGGAATCAATTCTAATTTTAATGAAACCTATTAATAAACTCATAAAACTTAACTAATTAAATATAATGGATGCAATAAGTACCAAGTTACATTCCTACCTTCCACTCATTCAACCTCATGAGTGTATTCACACATGTTGATGTTCGATGATCAACTTGGGCATCAATAAAAGTTAGTACCAAGTGAGATTCCCACCTTCCACTCATTCAACCTCATGACCGTATTCACACATGTTGATGTTCGATGATCAACTTGGGCATCAATAAAAGTTAGTACCAATTTAGATTCCCACCTTCCACTCATTCAACCTCATGAGTGTATTCACACATGTTGATGTTCGATGATCAGCTTGGACATCAACAAAAGTTTCTCCTTCTGTAAATATACTAATCCCAACTCACATATACTACTAATCCCTACACACAAGAGAGATCTTGGCTTTGGTTATGCTATACTTATTTTTTCATTTAATGAGGATTTAAAAAAAAAAATGTAAACCAAGTCAAGTGCCAGATGAACCCACTACAACTAATCCTAGCATGATGAAATGGCTCACATATAATACTAATCCCTACACACAAGAGAGATGCTATACTTATTTTTTCATTTAATGAGGATTTTCAAAAAAATAATGTAAACCAAGTCAAGTGCCAGATGAACCTACTACAACTAATCTTAGCATGATGAAATGTTTGGCGGATGCATGGAAACCATTTTACCTACTAAAACTAATCAAACTAATCCTAGCAAGATGAAATGTTTATATGTGAGCTAGCTCACATATAATACTAATCCCTACACACAAAAGAGATCTTAGCTTTGGTGATGCTATACTTATTTTTTCATTTAATGAGGATTTTTAAAAAATATATAAACCAACTCAGGTGCCATATGAACCTAATACAACTAATCCTAGCATGATGAAATGTTTTGTAGATGCATGGAAACCATTTTACCTACTAAAACTAATCAAACTAATCCTAGTCTGATAAAATGTTTGGAAGATGCATGTAAACCACATGCATATGCCAAGTGTTTAGAAAAATATCTTTGAGATTTATTTCTAGGTCTACAATAATCAAGGCTCTACTAACATATATGAAATTTGTAGTGAATCAATTAAATAATTTTTATTGTGATGAACCATTTCTCAAATGATTTAATCACCCATCCATTTTTTACCAACAACAAATTAATACAAACTAAATGTGAGTGGAAACAAGATGCTAAGAGAATATTTGAAAAAATACTTTATTTATCTATGAGATCTCTAGTGGGAAAAATTTCACTATAGAGGTGAAAATTCAAAATTCCATCACTTATATGAAGAGGAAGATTCGACTCCAGGTGTGGACTAACTTGGATAGAAATGGTTTGTCTTTAATAGTAATAAATTAGATGATGATTGTTCATCATGCAACCATGGCACTATCAAGGAATCCATTTTTATATATTTTTTTTGTGTGGTGACACTAAGAATAATCCATTTTTGATATATTTTTTTTTGTGTGGTGACACTAAGAAGAAAATGGAGAGATCCTCCACTAACCTTGCATAAAAAAATTTAAAAAATAGATTTATCAAAGAAAATGTTCCTTCTTTCAAAAACATTTTAATTTCTTAAAAAAATCTTAAGGTATCTCCCTACAACGAACTACTCACCTTTTTTTTTGATTAGGCCCTATCCAAGCCTTGCCTTTTGTGTGGAGAAGAATTCCTTAATCCCTACCCTTAAACTTGATCCAACATGGATTAAAGAATACAAGTGCATTTAACATTCCTCAAATCTCTAATAGTATGGATTATTACTCTCTTTTAAGTGGTTCCACAAAGGGATATAAGTTATAGATGATTTTAGGGGCTACTTTTGCAAATGGGTCAATTTTCCATGGTTTTTCTCAAAAAATGATTAATCAATTTCCATTTTTTCTAAAAATGATTCGCCCAAATTCCATAAAATGAAATTAGTTGCCAAAATTTTATATAAACTATATAAAATCCTTAGAAATTTCATACAAAACTATCGCCAAACATTTTACATTTTGTATATTAAGGACTAGTAAGATTAGCCTAAATTTTTACATTTTAATATAAATTTCCATCCTTAAAATTATCCCTGATACAAGTTTTCTAGAGAAATAAATTATTGTTTGCCAACATACATGAAAACTTAAATAATTATTATAATTTTTTGAATTTTATTTACCAAAAACAAAATTTATCTTGAAAACAATATATTTACTAAAAAAACTTACATTCTAAAAAAAAATACCATTAATTATTTACATTCAATAATAATAAGAATATTAAAAATTAAATATCAAACTCATAATACAAATATATATAAATCCAAAATCCTCAAAAATAACTACATAAATGTGCATTTCTTTATAAAATATAATTCTTTCACACTTTTATTCACCAAAAGAATTTGGTTTCAAACAAGCTCTTTAGTATAGGAGCTTCTATATAACATAACATAAATATTTTAAATAGTATAAATGTTTTCTGAAAGTTTATTCTTTTCATTTTTTTATTGAATTTCTATCGAATTTGTTTATTTCTTTTCTTATTAGTCCCCGCCCTTCGAGTTGAGTGATTTATAGTAATTGATTTTTTGTTTTTGTATTATTTTGGCTCAAAAATTGAGGAAGTTTCCTTGTTTTAAGGTAAGGTTTTGAGAAATCATGCGATTAAACTTGAAAAATCATATCAAGTAACCTAAGTTTCGAGTTGGAGGTCTTATTTGGCCTATTGTCGAGACAGAAGAGGAGAATACTTTTTCTTTAAATCAATTTCATGCGCACCTTCAAACAAAGATTCATGAGTAATTTTTCCAAGTCAAGTAATGCTAGAACTAAGTCTAGCATTACTTCCATCACATTAAATGCTATATCGTTTTTGGACTAGCTTAAGCAAAGTTTTCATAAATTGAATAGAAAGCGACACATACTCCCTACAAATGTTTTGCTTCATGTTTTGCTTCATGCATAGTTATGCATGCTGTCTCCCATAGCTATGACACCTACTATGTTGTGACGCCTAGTTATCACACCTTAATTCAAGACTAGCAAGACAAGCAAGGAAGGGCCTTCTCTTCTATCCATTAAGCCGAGCAAGGAAGGGCCTCCTCTTCTATCCATTAACCAGAAAGCTAAGCTTCAACTTCTTACTTCCTACACAGTCTTTTATGTTCTTGTATTCTTACTTCCTCCATAGTCTAGTTCATTCTTGTACTAGTACTAGACATAACTTAACCAACAAAATGTTGAATGCACTAATCTACTTGAGCTTACCCGATTTAAGGCTAAGCCTCTGCCTAAGGAAAGTCTGGTACTCGCAAGGGATAGTGTGAAGAAGATCCTCCTCGTCCTGTCGCAATTCATCTCTGAGTTCGAAAAAGAAGGACTGAGCACCATGGAGAGGGTCTTCATATGATCACACATCAGAGTTTCCTTCACTCCGACAGGCTTGCAACCGCCTCCTCCATCTTCTGACACGATTATGAAGAATCAGATGATGAGAACAAATAGAATGGATGGATGGACCACCTATAGTCCCCCCTATAAGGAGAAGAACCAAACCTTCCACTATGATTTGGATCCGCTGCATTGAACCTGGAAGTATGATTTGTCACAACAATGAGTAGGCCAGCTACCGCCCAGAGCCCAGTCCCAAGTTACTCACACTCACGCACAAGGCCACATAGCAGTTCTAAGATCTTTAAGGAAATGGGCCAAGCTAGCCCAGAAGTACAGGGATTGACTGGTAGCTTCGAAGCAGGAGCATAAATCAATCTATTTCCCTCATTCCCACTTGTTTCTTTCCCCAATCGCCCTTTCCAACTGGCTAGCCAATGCCAGAGGCGATCCTACCCTAGACGAACTAGGGGATCCCAACAACAATAATAGAAGGAAGTATGTATGAAGCCCTGAAAAGGGAAGGACCGGGCGGAATACAGAGCATGTAAATGGTCAAGATGCCAGAACCATCCCTTCCTTGGTCACTTGACAAAACTATACGTTCATTGGTTGTTCGTTTGTCAGAATGCCCATTCTGTAGGTAAAACCAAGACTTCCCCCACTTTGCTTGTCTTTTCTACCTGTGAACTCTTTTCTGATTCTTCTGGGACAAGATATTTGTGGTTAGATTAAACGTCTAGAAGGCCTATTCTAACTGCCATAACTGAACAACTTCTGGAAGTTCCATTCCGAGACGCTCTGGCCCATTCACCCTGCAACCATGGCACCCTCCTCTTCCTCCTCCTCTTATCCAATTACAACTATGGATTTCACTTCGATATCGTCTGCAAGGGAGAATGGACAATGATAATTAGCAATTTAGTCGTCGATCATCGTCCTCTGCTCTGTTCAACTAAAGGTGGAGATAAAGTGTGCCTAGGCTTTCAATTATGACTCCTTCTCCCCAACTATTCTCTATTCAACGAAAGGTCGAGATGACCACTTTCGTGCTTCGACTGGTGTTTGAATTCGTGAGGGTACACTTGACAAAAAATACAGGTTGGGATGGAAGGATACACTTGAATTCTAACCATAATTGTTTTGGTAATCAATCTTTGGATTCACAATATTTCCAAAGCCTTTATTCTCCCAGAAAACAAGATCATAACTAGGAACTGACCGTCTATTTCCAGCAATGAATCGAGCTTTGAACACTCAACTTGTCTGAAATCATGGTAATTTGAACCAAATATTTTAGATGCAGCGGTTGTTCAACCCAACAATAATAGGAAGGCCGATCGACTGTTAAGCTGACGGGATCGACTGTTAAGCTTCTTTCTTGAAGTTCCATTACAGTCACCCACGTACTTCCCATGCAAAATTGTGGCTTGACAGATGGAGGAAAGACCGGGAATCGTCAAATGGACACGTGTCACTTGAGAAGGCTCTCGTCACAAATTTTTCACGGCATTAGTTTCGAAGAGATTTATATTAACTCTGTAGAAATGAAATGTAATCACAGCTAATTAAGTGAACTATAACTAGATTCTTCAGTAAACCTCTATTTTGAAACAACTTCAAAAATCTAGAAATTTCTGCATCGGAATCCTCTCGGGAATTTTTAGATTGATGCAGACTCTTCTGCATAATCGTCCATTTAAGATGTAGCTTCTGAGTTAGTGAATTATGTAGTTGAGCACAAAGAATGGTGCCTCTTAATCTAACAATGTGGTATCAGAGCTAGGGAAATTGAGCGAGAGTTTCGCTGAGAAGTTAAGTCAGAGTGTTAAGTAGAGCGTGTAAGGAGGAGTCGCTTTCTGTGGAGGAGTAAAGGCAGTCCAATTGAAGAAAATCGATGCATCTTGATCTTTTAATCTAGTATTTTCAGATGAGGAGCCCATGGAGCCAGAGAGGAGGCCACATAACTGAGGGTTTAATCTAGATTTCTTAGGCGACAGTACAAAGAGAAATTTGGTCAAGGGTTTATAATTCCTGACTTACATTAAAAAACCAACCAATGCTGGAGAAAAACCAAATTATCAAGTCGAGTTGCGAAGCAGCAAGTCCCTAACTTTAAGGAAGCAATATTTCTACCTTCTTGACAGGGACTTGTTGCTCCGCAACTACCCTTATTCTATTGAAAATTATCTCATATATGTTATATTATAACACATATTATATAATATATTATATGTGTTATATTATAACACATATAATATATTATATCATATATAACACATATGATATATTATATCATATATAACACATATGATATATTATATCATATGTGCTATATTATAACACATATGATATAAAATGACTCATTCATTTGTTTATTTTTAGTATAAGGTTTTTATTGTAAATTACATGTTACATTTCATAATATAATTTTTAATAATATTATTATTTTTAAGCTTACAAATAAAAGTATGGTAAATTATTTAAAATTTTAAAATTTATTAATATTAATATTATTATTATAATTATTTATTAAAATTAATTTTAATTTATTATGTTTAAAAATTTAATTAATTTATTTCAAATTTTATTTTTATATTAAAAGAGAAAAACTTTATATTCTTTTTATGTACTTTAATAGGTTGTGATGATTTCATTTGTAAGATAAAAAAAAAAAATCGATTTTAGTGATAACATTGGACTAATCAATATTCTAAGACCATTTGACCATACTTATAAAATTATTTTTGACTAAAATTCCAAGATTTAATTCACAATTTATTAGGTTAATATTATTTGGATTATGAATTTTAATATTTTATATACAGAATGTGAACTGTTATGATTAAAGAAAATGGATGTTTTATATATAAAAAGTTTGTTAAAGAAAAGTTTGTTCTGTCCATGAAAGTGAAGTTTTATGTTGGTCCTATTCAAATTAGATTTGATTTAGGTGGAGTTTTATGTTGGTACTATTTAAATTAGATTTTTTTATGTGACATATTTGATTTTAGTGGGGTAAAATATTTCAAAAAAAATTGTTGTTTTTAGTAAATGTTAAATGGTCAAAGTATAATTAAAGAAATATTTTTTAAATAAAATTGGGTCATAAGAACATGATTCAAAATCTTTTACTTTATTATACCCATTATTTAAGTAATTAGAAAAGACATTTTACTGTGCCCATTATTTAGGTAATTAAAAAAATATATAGAACTTGTCAACTTTTAGAAAAGCATTGGGTAGGTAGAAAGAGACATAAATTTAGATTTTCAAAGAGAATTTGACGTGAGAAATTTTTATAATAGAGAATTCATGTTGTACTTAAAGTAAAGATGTTACACATAATGTAGAAGTTTACTCAAAGTACAAGTTTGATGTGGAGTATTACTCATTCTTTTAAAAAATATAAAATTCAAGTTCAATCTTAAATATTAAGAGATATTATTTTTTTCCTTTCCATTATTAAAATATTTTGTCGTTGTATAATGTAATAGAAAATATTTTTTTCAATAGTATTTTTGGAATACATATATTAAACTAAAAATCTAAAATCTAATTATTATCAATGGTTGTTTGTCAATAGTTTTTATGGATAATATAATAGAGAAGTGTTTATTAGTCCTTGCCGTAGGCATAGAGAGACTATAACAATCGATAATTCATTGACCTAGTATTAGTTTGTCCTTTGACCACAAATATTTGCATAATATTTAATGTTGGAACTAGGGAACAAAAAAACATTGATTTTTATATAATAAAAAGTACCATAATTGGATAACAGATTGGAGGTCTTATTGCCGGCTTCACTATTCCCAATGTTTTATATATTAGCATATCTAAACTTTTTGATAGTATATTGTCTTTTTGAATCATATATTTGTTTATGCATTGCTTGAAGGTGAATTAATGCTAGCATTAATTCAAATGTTTATCTTAGCATTTTCTGTTAGTTAAATTTATCTGAAAGTATGATATGCTAGAGTATCCAAGGTTTGTCTACTTTTTATTATTATTAAGTACTTAAGGTACGTAAAGCCCCACACACATTCTTTCTTAAATGTTTACACAACGCGAGACCCTTGGATGGTTCCGACAACCTTAAATGTTTATGACATCCTTAAATGTTTACCTAATAGGCCTAAGAACCTTAAATGTTTACTTAACATGTATATAACGGAACAGCTAGACATGAAAAATAAAAATTAATTTGAATAATTAATTGAATACAATTTAACAAAACATTATCACATATTGATAATGAATACTATATTTAATATTAATATTATAGGATACATATCATAAATTTAATTTATAGTTTATTTATTAATATTAATATAAAATAGTATATACAAGTATACCCATTTTAACTCTAAAGTCAAGAATGATCAATTTCTAAGTACAAACATTTATTATCATAAACAAAATCAAAATTCTAAAATTTCAAATTTACATTTAAAAATGTTAAAAATAATATTGAATAAAATTTAAATAATTGTATATATTATTCTTTAAGAAAAAAATGTTATAGCATTATATAAATTACTATAAATCTTGGTACAATGTTATAATATTCTATAAATTACTCAGTCTCATGTATATGACGTAATTGTTGGGTGCAAAATGTATATGACGAAATCGTTGGTTTGTTCTGTGATATACATTTTGCACCCAACACTTCCGTCATATACATTTTGCACCCAACAATTCCTTCATATACACGAGACTGAGTAATTTATAGAATATTATAACATTGTACTAAGATTTATAGTAATTTATATAATGTTATAACACTTTTTACTTAATGAATAGTATATAGCCTGAGTGGGCCTAATCGTTAAGAACATGTGTTTCCTCTTAAGAGGTCACAAGTTCAAATCGTAGGGTGTGTATACCTTTGTAGACTTTACCAGTCAAATCGCTGGGCGGAGGGGGGTCCCTTGTCCCACAAACAAGGGGGTCTCATACACCAATTTTGTGTGGAGGGGGGTCCTTTGTCCCACAAATAAGGGGGTATCATACACCAATTTGGTGTGGCTTGACTGTGACCTTAAAAATAGATTATTATTATAAACAATTATTTAAATTTTATTCAATATTATTTATTTGCACCCAACACTTCCACCATATACATTTTGCACCCAACAATTACGGAGTCAGGTTGGCGGAGTAGAGGGTTCACATTTTTCATTTTTCATGTCCAATGTGTTCCGTGATATACATTTTGCACCCAACACTTCCCTCATATACATTTTGTATATGAGACTAAGTAATTTATAGAATATTATAACATTGTATCAAGATTTATAGTAATTTATATAATGCTATAACACTTTTTACTTAATGAATAGTATAAACAAATATTTAAATTTTATTCAATATTATTTTTAACGTTTTTAAATGTAAATTTGGAATTTTGGAATTTTGATTTTGTTTAAGATAATAAAGGTGAAATTTATTTTTATTTTTCATTTTTCGTGTCCAGCTTGTTCCATGATATACTTTTTGCACCCAACACTTCCGCCATATATATTTTGCACCCAACAATTACGGAGTCGCGGGTTGGCGGAGTCGCGGGTTGGCGGAGTAGCGGGTTCACATTTTTCATTTTTCATGTCTACCATGTTCCGTGATATACATTTTGCACCCAACAGTTCCGTCATATACATTTTGCACCCAACAATTCCGTCATATACATGAGACTGAGTAATTTATGGAATATCAGAACATTGTACCAAGATTTATAGTAATTTATATAATGCTATAACAATTTTTACTTAATTAATAGTATAAACAAATATTTAAATTTTATTCGATATATTTTTTAACCTTTTTAAATGTAAATTTGGAATTTTGATTTTGTTTATGATAATAAAGGTGAAATTTATTTTTACTTTTCATTTTTCATTTCAACTTGTTTAGTGATATACTTTTTGCACCCAACACTTCCACTATATACATTTTGCACCGAACAATTACGAATTCGCGGGTTGACGGAGTCAGGTTCACATTTTTCATTTTTCATGTACATGGTGTTCCGTGATATACATTTTGCACCCAACACTTCTGTCATATACATGAGACTGAGTTATTAAGATTTATAGTAATTTATATAATGCTATAACAAATTTTACTTAATGAATAGTATAAACAAATATTTAAATTTTATTCAATATTATTTTTAACGTTTTTAAATGTAAATTTGAAATTTTGATTTTGTTTATGATAATAAAAGTGAAATTTATTTTTATTTTTCATTTTTCATGTCCAGTTTGTTCAGTGATATACTTTTTGCACCCAACACTTCCGTCATATATATTTTTCACCTAACAATTACGGAGTCGTGGGTTTGCGGAGTCGCTGGTTCACATGTTTCATTTTTTATGTCCAAGGTGTTCGTGATATACATTTTCCACCCAACACTTCCGTCATATACATTTTTCACCCAACAATTCCTTCATATACATGAAACTGAGTAATTTATAGAATATTATAATATTGTACCAAGATTTATAGTAATTTATATAATGCTATAACACTTTTTACTTAATGAATAGTATACATAATTATTTAAATTTTATTCAATATTCACCTGTTTCATTTTTCATGTCCAGCATGTTCCTTGATATACATTTTTCACCAACACTTCCAGTCATATACATTTTGCATCCAACAATTCCGTCATATACATGAGACTGAGTAATTTATAGAATATTATAACATTGTAATTTATAGAATAATATAACATTGTATCAAGATTTATAGTAATTTATATAATGCTATAACACTTTTTACTTAATGAATAGTATAAACAAATATTTAAATTTTATTCAATATTATTTTTAAGGTTTTTAAATGTAAATTTAGAATTTTGGAATTTTGATTTTGTTTATGATAATAAAGTTGAAATTTATTTTTAATTTTCATTTTTTATGTCCAGCTTGTTCGGTGATATACATTTTCCACCCAACACTTCCGTCATATACATTTTTCACCCAACAATTCCGTCATATATAGGAGACTGAGTAATTTATAGAATATTATAACATTTTACCAAAATTTATAGTAATTTGTATAATGCTATAACACTTTTTACTTAATGAATAGTACAAACAATTATTTAATTTTTATTCAATATTATTTTTAAAGATTTTAAATGTAAATTTGGAATTTTGGAATTTTGATTTTGTTTATAACAATAAAGGTGAAATTTATTTTTAATTTTCATTTTTAATGTCCAGCTTGTTCCATGATATACATTTTGCACCCAACACTTCCGTCATATACATTTTGCACCCAACAATTACGGAGTAGCGGGTTCACATTTTTCATTTTTCATGTCCGGCTTGTCCCATCATATACATTTTACACCCAACACTTCTGTCATATACATTTTGCACCCAACAATTTCGTCATGTACATGAGACTGAGTAATTTATAGAATATTATAACATTGTACCAAGATTTATAGTAATTTATATAATGCTATATATTGTTATAATATTCTATAAATTACTAGTCTCATGTATATAACAAAATTGTTGGGTGCAAAATGTATATGGGGGAAGCGTTGGGTGCAAAATGTATATCACAAAACATGATGAACATGAAAAATGAAAAATGTGAACCCACAACTCTACCAACCCGCGACTCCGTAATTGTTGGGTTCCATGGGTTATGTATTAAATATTTCATTTACTATCAAACTTAGATACTAGGAACCTCCGTTGATGTACCAAACATTAATAATTTTTTATAAATTTCAAATAAAACTAATTCGGGAATACTAAATTCTGCATGGATACCACATGTAGTGCAACTTGCAACCCACACATTTGCTCCCATTCCAACCTGGCAGGGACTACGATGCCATGCAACACTTGTTAATTGTGGTTTGTAAATATTTTTCATTCATAATATAATAGAGAGAAAATGTTTAATTTTTTAATATATATATATATATATATATATATATATATATATATAT
>ML782510.1:204151-215055 GCA_009831015.1 Picea engelmannii
GCTTTGTTGACATCGGTGTAGAGATTGCACGTATTACGGGGATCACTCCGAGGTATACCCACAATTATGAGTGGAAGCCTTTGAGTTGGTTTCGGGCTAGATACCCTGCCCTTGCGTGTGGATCAGACTGACGACTGTTCCCCTAGGATGTACTGTTGTTTGTGGTGACCTTAGTGGCCTGTCTCTCTAGGTTCTTACCCAAGGTGACTGTGGAGGGGAAAGTCTTCACGGTACCTGGAATTAACGTTGATCAAACTCACTTGGGCTCCTTGGAGGGTATACCCATGATTATGTGTGGGAGCTTGCACCGGGGAGTAAGTTCGTTAAGCAGGTCGTCAACGTAACTTTTCCATCCTAGCCCCGCCCCTTCTCGTCTCATTGTTGCGACGTTGGATTTCATCACCAACTAGTGGCTTCGGAATTAGAAAGTATTGTTTGCTTGGTGTTTGTTTCCTAGATTTTGTTTGCTAGTGTGTGTTGTTTGTTTATCGAAGTTGACCTTAAGAGTTTCTTCATGGAGCTTGTCACTTATTTACAACTTCTCCCCCATGGCATTAACGTAGAATGAAAGGTTTATATCCAGATCATCTGGACAATACTCAACCCTCGCCTACCGGTACACCAGAGGGTTCTCCCCATCAAACTGAAGTCCCAGTGGTTACTCCACCACACGGGGAGACAAGTGACGTTCCAGTTGTCACTACACCACCTCCACAAGTAGAGCGAACTGACTCTCTAGAGGATTTTTGAATTACCAATACTAGAGAGGACTATCGCATTCGCCGTGGTGAACGACCTATTGTGCGATTAAATTATTCTGACGAAGCCGTTGTTACCTCTTCTGAATCAACCGTTGGGCCTTCTCACGGTGTAGTAGGCCAAGATCCTTTCTAGTTGGGCGATTTCTGACGAGTCCTTTTTGGTACTGAGGTACCTCCCGTCTATGAGATTAACCCTCCAGTGTCTCCTTAGACGACAACTACACCAGAGACTACTACTTATCGTTTTGTCCTTCCTCCCGAGATGGCCCATCTCGCGAATACTACGAGTGTCCCAACTGGAACTACTGCAACTACCCTTTCTTCTATCAATACCCAGCGAATGCCTGAGGTTAACCCAAATTTACCTCCTGGTTACCATGCATTGAATGCCTTGTTGAATGCTTCCAATCCAACACCTCCGCAAACACCAGCTGGTTCTCTAGGTGGTCCTCCTTTTCCTGGGTATGATGTTCCTCGTTTTGTTCCGACACTCCCACCGTTTCCTTCTGGCAATCCTAATCCTAGTGGCATTATCCCGACTGTTGCAACCAACCCGCAGATTCCTGTTGGTGGACAGGGTGGTACGGTTCCTTCTTCTTTCCCCGGACACAACATAGTTACTACGCAACCTCCGATTGGCACACAACTTTCAGGTGGAGCTGTACCTACGGTAGGGGGACCAACCTCACCTTTTGGACAAAACATACCTCCTGAATTGGCCCAGTATTGGACTCAGATTCTACAGAGCTTTCCTCAAAATGCTGGGGGGAAACAAACTGTCCCTACTGTGGGCCAACCTTATCCGGGTATAACTAATCCTATTTGGGGTTTGGGTCAAACTAATCAACCTCAGGTCCCTACTCAAACTCAAGGTTACAATCCTTGGGGTTACTATCCTATAAGGCCACCACCGAATCAGCCCGGACCGTCCCTTTACGGACAGTCTGCTTATGGTCCTACTGGTTTGCTGACAGGGCTTCCGCCCCAAAGCCATCAGTACCCACAAGTAAACCGACAGTTACCCTTTCTTGCTACTTTGGACTTGCCAGATTTGTCTAGGATCTTGAATGATCCTATTCGTCACTCCCCCCAATGGCCTGCTATTCCTGCCAAGCTTCCGTCGGATATTCCAAAATTCGATGGCAAGGCGGGGGAGGATCCAAATAATCATGTGATGAATTTTCATATGTGGTGTTCATCCAACTCTTTGATGGATGACTCCATTCGCCTACGTCTTTTTCAAAGGACTCTTACTAGTTCCACTGCGAAGTGGTACATTGAATTACCACGAGGTTTCTTCTCCGATTTTAACACCCTGGCTATGGCTTTTCTCACACATTACCAGTTGTCGATCCGTTATGATACTGGGACTGAAATTTTAACTTCTTTTAAACAAACTGAAGGCACTCATATCTTAGATCATATACATGAATGGAGACGAAGACGATGTCTTATCAAACTTGAGCTCCCTGATCAGTTACTGGCTGAATGGTTCACGAAATCCTTCGTGAACAAAATTGGTAAAGACATCACCATGGGTGGTGTTGTTACGGAGGAGAAGGCTATAAGTCGTGCCCAATATCTTGATCTCATTTATTCGCAAACGGGAACACTTTACGATTTGTTACCTGACCTACCCCGTCCTAGTACTTCCAGCGCTTCAACCACTCCAACTGCCTCGCATGCAGCTGATGGTGTGATTGGTTCTACTCACACCCACTCACATTCTGTTTTGAATACAACCCCTAAATCTACATCTTCTAATGTTCAAAATGCTCCATCTCCTGCCCCTCCTGCCGGTAAAACCTTTGAGGTGAACGGTGTTCAATCTACTCCGACCGGTAAAGGTAAATCTAAAAAGGGGAGAGGCAAGAATAAGGGGGGTAAGAATAATAATCCAACATAACAAACTACAACTGCTCCTGTTGAAGAGCGGGATAAGCGCAAACCGCGGTATCCTTGCCTTATCTGCGGTGACGATCACTATACAAAGGATTTTCCTCGACGTGCCGAAGTTTCTAAGTTCCTTCAAGGAACGCCAAAACCACCCACACCGGCTGTCTTGTCTCAACCCTTCCTGTCTCAGCAACAGGCCTCGTTGGTCATCCATGACCAACCATCTACTTCTACGACATCATATGTTTTGATGTGCTCAAGTGATTCTAAGAAGAACGACGTTGCAATCGCAACTAGAGCTAAAGACTATACTCATCTAAGGAGAAGGTTGACGATTTACCTCCTGATTTGGTACAACTCTCTCCACCGAACCCACCTACGAACGGTCCTCTTCATCTCGAACGACCGAGTCTTGATACAGTCCTACGACCCCCTAAGGGTGTTGTTTGCAAGCCAGCTTTCAATCCTCATGCTCGTGCGGCCTAGAACTACAATATTGTGGAAGATCTAGCCCAAGCACCTTTAGCGATGTCTGCCCTTGAAGTCCTTCAGTCTTGTCCTGCGCAACGAAGGGCTCTGTTGAAAGATATAGGTGGAATTGATCCTACAGATTCAAATTTGATAGTATTTGACTTGGAAGAACATGTTCCAAGGTTACCCCCTCAGCTGGCTTTTCAGATACAAGTTATTGTAGCCGAAAAGAACATTTGTCGCACTGTTGTTGATGAAGGGGCCTCTACGTGCGTAATGTCTCTTACTTGTTGGAAAGCCATTGGCTCTCCTCCTTTAATGGAATCAAAAAATACTTTGAAAGCCTTTAATGGCTCTGGTTTTAAGCCTTACGACGTTCTTTCGTCGTTGCCTGTCACTCTAGAAGGTAAGACGGTCCAAGTTGAAGTGGAAGTTTTCGATGCTCCTTTAGATTATAATCTTCTTCTTGGTCGTAGCTGGGTAGATTCTATGCGCGTTGTTGTGTCAACACTTTTTCGTGTAGTACATTTTCCTCACCAAGGAAAAGTTGTCACGGTTGATCAACTTGCCTTTTTTAACTCTGATACTCATACTGGCAACGTGCCGTTTATAGCTAAAACCCCGCCGGGTTACGAGAATGTCGGTGTCGGTCTTTTAAAGGACTCTACGTTAATGGGCACTTTCCCCATTCCGCCACCACCCGATATTCCACTCCCGTCAGTTGCTTCAATTAATATGATCTCCACTGTACCTCATGATCTTCCGGTGTCTTTTGACCCTTGGATAGTCCCTGATCTAGGAGATCATCCTCGTTTCGGCAACGTCATGCCATTAAGTCCGGTTGAATCGGCTTATCAAGCCATTCAATCGGCAACTCCTTTTGTACCCTCTCTTGAGGAGTTGTCTCCTGATCCTTTCCGTGTTGTTTTCCCCATTGACGAGATGATCATGTCCGTCATGGAAGACACCCCCTGGGACGATAGGCATCATCGTTCCATACTCTTTCTGGAACAACACACTCTCGCGAACTACCAACGGATTTCGACTCCTTCGACCGTTGTTGTTATATCAACTGTTCCTGGAACTTCACACGATGTGTTTGCCAAAGGGAAACTCAGTAATATATCTCCCACTATTCCCATTGATATTTCAGTTAAACCTGGGATAGTTGAAAATGTTCACATTGGAGCTTCGTGTTCTCCAGAGGAAATTGTCACTTATACTGCTTTGTTCAAAGAATTTCGTGATGTTTTTGCCTGGAGTTACGAAGAGATGTCGGGTATCGACCCTTCTATTGTTGTGCATGAGATAAAAACGTACCTTGGAGATAAACCAGTTCGGCAGTGCCTTCGTCCTGTCCATCCACGTAAAGCGGCAGCTTTCAAACTCGAAGTTGAAAAACTTCTTAAAGCCGGTTTTATTTATCCTGTGGCTTTGACAGAGTGGGTTTCCAACCCTGTACTGATTGATAAGAAAGGTGGTAGTATACGTGTTTGCGTCGATTATCGGGATATTAACAAAGCCTGTCCGAAGGACAACTTTCTGACCCCTTTCGTTGACCAGATCATCGATGACTGTGCCGGCAGTGAAATCTTTTCCCTCATGGATGGATTCTCCGGCTATAATCAGATTAACATCGCTCCCGAGGACCAACATAAAACTGCGTTCATTTGTCCTTGGGGTACTTTCACATATAGAAAAATTCCTTTCGGTCTTAAGAATGTAGGCGCGACATTTCAACGTGCTATGTCTTATGCGTTTCACGATATAAAGCATATCGTTCAACTCTATTTGGACGATTTGCCAGCTCATTCTTTACACCGAGTCGATCACCCCAATCATCTCCGAGCAATTTTCGTTCGTTGCCGGTTCTATCGCATCCGTATAAACCCTCATAAATGTTTCTTTTGCATAGAGTCCGGTTGTCTTCTCGGTTTCATTGTTTCACGTCAAGGGATTTGGGTAGATCCTATTAAGGTTGAGGCGATTCTCAATCTTCCTCCTCCTTCTTCATTACGCCAGTTACAAAGTTTGCAGGGGAAAGCAAACTTTCTTCGTCATTTCATCCCTAATTACGCTGAGATTACTCATGGTTTTACACGTCTTCTAAAGAAAGGTTCAGAGTTTGTCTGGGATAAAGTTGCTAACAACGCTTTTGAAGCCCTGAAGTTGTCCCTCACGAAAGCTCCACTTCTTTTCCCTGCTGATTATAGTAGGGATTACTTTCTTTATCTTTCTGCTTCCGAGTATACTATCAGCATGGTCCTCGTTCAAGAGGATGATGCGCACGATGAACATGTTATATATTACTTGAGTCAAAGTCTTACTTCAACTGAGATCAAGTACCAACATGTTGAAAAACTGGCTTTGGCTGCTGTTCAAGCAGTTCAACGTTTTCGCCATTATATTCTCTCCAGGAAAACTACAGTGATTTCACATTGTAACCCCATGCAACATATTTTGACTCATCAATTGCTCGGGGGCAAGTACTCCAAGTGGATTGTCATTCTCCAGGAGCTTGACTTGGAATTCGATCGCGCCACGTCGAAGAAATCATTAGTTTTTGCTGAGTTAATTTGCGATTTTCCCCACTCTGCCACGGAAAATGTAGCAGTCGATTCATTACCTGATGAATCGATTTTCGTTATCAACACCGACGACATTTGGTACGGAGATATCATTATATATCTCCAGACTCAAACTTTCCAGCCTGCCTTGTCTAGCAATGAATGACGTCGCATTCGTTATCAAGCACGTCAATATCTTATCCTTGGCGATACTCTTTATCGTCAAGGCATTGACTTTGTTTTTCGACGTTGTTTGACTTTTGACGAAGCTGAGAAAGATTTGAATGACTGCCATTCTGGAGCATGTGGTGGTCATATGTCTGGGTATGCTATTGCCCAGAAGATTTTACGTGCAGGATATTTTTGGCCTTCCTTGTTCAATGACTGCATTACTGCTGTTCAGAAGTGCCATGCCTACCAGACCTACAATCAAATGATTCAGTCGCATCCTCCCCTTAATCCTGTGGTCTCAGTTGGCCCTTTTTCAAAATGGGGCATTGATTTCATGACATGTCACCCTCACTCGGCCGGGGGGCATGGTTACATTATTGTAGCTGTTGATTATTTTACAAAATGGGCCGAGGCGATGCCAACATTCGATAATACTGGAAAGACTGCAGCGTTATTTCTTTTCAACCATGTCATAACTCGTTTTGGTGTTCCTCAGGCTATCGTTACCGATCACGGTAGTCATTTTAGGAATTATATGATGTCTGAACTTACAGATAAGTTGGGTCTTCATCACGATAGCTCAACACCCTATTATCTGCAGGCTAATGGCCAGGTCGAAGAAATCAATAAGGTTCTTATAACTATGATTCGACGGATGATAGGAATACATAAAACCAGCTGGCACACGATGTTGTTTTTGGCATTGTGGGCATATCAGACGTCTGTTAAATCCGCTACAGGATTTACGCCTTTTCGATTAGTTTATGGCATGGAAGCCATTCTGCCAATAGAATGTGAGATACCTTCTTTGAAGCTAGCTGTAGAACTCTTACCCAATACTTCTTCTGAAGAGGAACATCTGTTGTATCTGATGCGATTAGATGAGACCCGACGTAATGCCACGTTAGTAATAGAAGCCCAAAAGAAACGCATCAAGGAACAGTATGACAAGCATGTCAAGCCTCGTGTTTTCTCTGAAGGTGATCTTGTTCTTCTGTATGAACAAGATAAAGATGTCCTAGGAGCCGGGAAATTCGAACCGATGTGGCATGGTCCCTACATTGTTAGCAAAGTTTTGGCAAAAGGACCTATGAGTTAGTTGATTACGACGGTATACCTTTATGTGAACCCAAAAATGGGTTATACTTGAAGAAGTACTATGCATAAGTTATTTGTGCACAAGTACTTGTATTTTTATGTATCATACTGTGTGTGTGTTACTTTAGTTTGCTTTTGACGTTATTTGTGCACAAGTACCTTTATGTGAACCCAGAAATGGGTTATACTTGAAGAAGTACTATGCATAAGTTATTTGTGCACAAGTACTTGTATTTTTATGTATCATACTGTGTGTGTGTTACTTTAGTTTGCTTTTGACGTTATTTGGTCTCTTCCCTTACGTATACTGTGTGTGTATTACTTTAGTTTTCTTTTGACGTTATTTGGTCTCTTCCCTTACGTGTAGTTGTGTTTGATTGTCAGATGTCGGAGTATTCACTACCTTATATTGGCTTCACTGATGGAGCTAGCCGTAGTACTCGGAACTTAGCTTCCGCTGCATGGGCAATCTATTCCCCAACAAACGAGCTCATATCTTTACGAGGTGTATGTCTCGGCTGAGCAACCAACAACATCGCAGAGTATAGCGCCGTTATAGAATTATTGGTTGATGCTATCTCTCTCGGAATTCGTCATTTGGTTGTCCGACTTGACTCACAGCTTGTAGTACTACAGTTAGGTAATGTTTATTCTATTCGAAGTCCTACTTTATTAAGGGTATGTTTGCGGATTCGCCTCTTGGAACGGTATTTTGATCACATTGAATATCATCATATTCCCATATGTCTTAATACATTGACAGATGCTTTAGCTAATTATGTATTGGACAGGCATTTAAATCATTTATAAATCAAACACATTACAATTCACACAATGTAAAGTAAACTGGTAGAAGCTGTGTATATATATATAACGATCAAAAAGGTTTGTTTTTACAAAATGTTTGTCCGAAGACCAAAATATCAAAAATGGAAGCTTATAGCTTCTACATAGTGACATCATGGATGACGTTCACGGTAGCACACTACTGCCCTAGATACCCTGCGGAGCAGTCGGGCCATGGCTGCTGAAACTCCTACAGTATGACGTTGATCGCATCGTGGAACCTCTTCCAGAGTCATGTCTGGAATGTCTGCGGTCGGGCCTTCTAGGTTCTGCTCCACGATCTGGTAATCCTTAGCATACTGTGGTAATATTGCTGCTACTTCTCCTCGTCTCTGGATAGGAGAAGAGCCAGCAGGTCTATAAGGTCCAACATCTGTGTCGCCAAACAAAATATTTTGTATTAGTCTTTGGATGAGTATATAAAAACAAAAAACATTTAAATATGTTAAAAATACAAAAACATTTAAAAAGATAAAATTTGTGTACTTCTTACCGAGGTCTCCCCACTGTGCGTCCTCAGGTAGGGCTAGATCTAGATCTCCTCAGAAATCCAAGCCGACATATGCATAGTCGTCAACCATCAACATCTGGTTCTGCAACCAGTCAAAGAAAATATCGTCATATTTGACGATTGGTCCTGCCACATGTCGGGCCATGAGTTGACACCATCGTAACATCCTTGGATCCCTGGGACCTGGAAAGTGCCACTCAGCCTGTAGTCTAAACACGGGGACCCTCTCACAGAAGAAAGACACCAACAAAGATCCATATCCAAACTGTTTCAGATCTCCACGCCTGCACTTGGTCAACTGTTTCTTGATACTGCACAATACTGCATCAACCCAGTTAAATACTCGGGGCTCAGTACACTCAATGGCGTACTGGAAATAGCTCTACAGTGCCATATGTGGAGCAGCACTTCCAGCCATCCGAGCAATCGTGAAGATAATGGTACGGAGAGTCAAGTCAGTTACTCCCCAAATTACCACTTTCCCTTTCTTTCTTTCGGCCTCAGGTACACAATATTGGTGGCAGTATTCACTCATTGTCAAACTGCCCCTTCTGCTGCCGGTCAAACTGACATAGGACCCTCACCTGGATAACCCGGTCAAGAAATATATGTCCTCAATGTCAATAGTTAATGTGTGAGCCCCAACAATGAAAACTTGCTGGTCCGGATCCCACATTCGGACTAAGTACTCCAGTAATCAAACTTGGGCTCTCATGCCCAGGATATAGAAATATTTTAAGAGACCACAGTCTCTTAGTGCAGCTATGGTGGGAGGGTGATTTTCGGCGTTTGTATTATCCTCCTCGTGTTCCCATTCTCGCCATTCGAGCACCATGATGATGGCTATTAACCTGCATAAGAAACATATGAAGATGGTTAATGATCTTAAACATGGAAAAATTCTTTCTATTGGCTAAACATTTTAAAAACGTTTTGAGTTTTGTGCTGCTCGCAGGTGCACTACTACGCACAGTGCGAACTTCTCGTAGGAGCCTTAAGGCCCACCTGCGAGAATGAGTCATTCTCGCAGGTCCCGTATGGGCCACCTGCGAGAATGCCTCCGTGCTCATAGGGTTCAAAAAATTAACTTGAAACTGAACTTTTAACCAATTAAATCAAAATTTTAAACCATGCAAAGATAAGGAATGGAGAGCTTACCAAGATGCTGCTGACGGCTCGTGAAATGATCGCCCGTAGCTCCCGGAAATCAACACTGAATGCAGAGGGTAAAATGAGGGTTTTTGAACTCAAAGGTAAAAGTGTAAAATGATATAGTAAATTTAGTTTTTCATTCATTTTAATTACTTTTTACTATATCAAATATGGGTTTTTTAGGTTATTTAACCCTAATCACTAATGTGACAATGAGTGAAGTGACTTGCAGGTATAAAACATGATGGTTATGGATAGTTTTTCCATGGTGTGGTATATTTTTGATTGTTTGTTATGGTTTTGACATAAAACCTCGAGCGCCTTTTGTCCGTTCTTGCACTTGTGAAAAACATAAGAACGTGATCGAGCATCGTTTTATCTCTTTTTCGGGCTCGCTGTGGTTATACGAAAAAGGAACCCCCCTGGAGTTTTCTTTAAGCTCTTTTCAGACTCTCTAAACAAGAAAAGATTGTCGAGCGACCTTGCTATTTTCACACTCGATAAAGTATTTGAAGTATGCGTCTTTCGAGCGATAGTTTAACCCTTTTTTGGTCTCGTTGGACTACTGTACGAAAAAGGAAATGAGAGAGTTCTCTTTTAAGTGTTTTTCCAAACTCTATAATCTTGAAAAACCTTCGAGTTTACTATTTCTAGACTTGTTAAACAAACATTGAAAGACCTATGATGGGACCGAACCACTCCTTCCTAGGGTTCGTTAAAAATACTTCGAGGGACTCGTCTGAAGGATGAGCTTATATCAACAAGAATATGTGATCCTCTTCAAGCTTGTGTAAAAATAAAGAGGTACTTGCCAGAAATGGTGGGGGAAAATTTGGGAAAGGGATATGTTTCATCGTTAAATTGATTGGCAGTAAGTGTCTCTCTTGAACATGACACCCCCGATTCATCATTTGAAGCTGGTTTGGGAAATCCATTTGTCTCTCATTCGATTTGCTACAAGATCATTTCCTGTGTCGTCTTTGAGTCAAAGCTGCCAAATCCTTGGTCGTGTCATTCATATGTTCAAGAGAAGTCCACATAAAACCTATATTGAGTCAGCCATCTGCAGTTATCCATTCTCTCCGTGTCGGCCTTCCCTGTGTCCAAAGTCTGATTGCTACATGCTCTACTTCGCCTTCAAACTCTGTTACTTATTTCGTGTCATTGACGGGGGATACCTCAAGGCCCTCGTGTGATGAGTTTTGTTCCGTCGACTTCAACACATTATCCAGAATCAAGACTTAGAAATTATTCAGTACCTTGGAGCTTGCATGCCTCAATGGCAAGTTTCCTCACTTTCGACAGTGGGTTTACATCATTGACCCCTGATCGAAATATTCCGTCGGATGTTCGACATCAACTCATTTATTCACATTCGATGGATTGTACTTTAGTTCCTTGGGAGTCATTGACATCAATGGTGATTTCCCT
>ML782510.1:215188-231563 GCA_009831015.1 Picea engelmannii
ATGGAGTATGTATGTTTTGCGACACATAGATCCACTGTGTATGTTTCGTGGCTATGTTGTCTTGGTTGAAAATTTGTCGCATAGATCCACAGTGTATTCAGGTGGCTATGCTATATTCTGACAACATGGATCCACAGTGTATGATTGGTGGCCATGACCTTTGTTTATGATGTCATCATTCTATGATCTGAGTATGGGAATGCCTACCTCAGAATTGATATACATGATATTCTGCCGATGCTTGGATGTTTGCAGGTTTTCGAGTAGATGTGCTTTTGGTTCTTGACACACACATGCAGCTTACAAAGTCCATCGACTGTCACTGGTTCCACTCTCAGACTTTGGGGGTCATTCTGTTATCCATAAATTTGGTTGTCATGATGAATTAATGATGATGGAGAAACAAGGCTCTTCACTAAGACACTTTCCTGAGAAAAGTTACATTTGTCTGCTTCCAGAAATCATACTTTTAAGGGAGGATCGCAGGCTACCTATATATTTGCCTGCGAGAATCATGCATTCTCGTAGGCTACATTAAGCTGGAGTGCGAGGGGTTCGCACTGTACCTAACTCTCAGGGTGCGAACATCTTCTAAAGGAGGAAAAAAGATAAAATCTCGAACCTTCTAGAAGGGTGAGTTGGCATTCGAATGGTTGTCAAATACTGGTTTTCCTGATATCTTGGGATCATTCCTATCCAGGTAACTAATCTATCCTCTCCTATATATTGAGGGGATTTCTCATGGAAAAGGTTAGAAGCAAACTAGCAAGAGATTGATTGGAGGATTAGTGAAATACTGTATGAAGAACTGATGCTACAACAACTAGAGACACCAGCAAGGTCATCAAGAGTGATTGATTTTCTTCATGCATGAGCAAGTGTGTGTGTCGAAGCTAGGAGCCATCGAAAGGAGATCTACAACATCAAGGCTCAGGTTGTAAGTTTCACTTTCTATCAATTTAATACAGTAATGTGTCCCTTTCCCATAAAGATGATATCACTTTATTACATAATTCCTTGATCATATGTATAGATTAGCTATTGAATATATTGATTTGCTTTCACTTCGATTGGTTTGTACTGTTGTGATCTGAACGGCACAAGAGCATTGAAGCAAATCTTGGAACAACAGAGACCCAAGGAAGCGTTCATAAGGTATGTCTATGACCCTTGTCTCTTAGTTCATTCAATAGGTTAAATCTAGGGAAAGAGTATCATTCTGTCCTGTTTTGTTCTAGATCCAGGTGGATCTAGGGAGATCGGTTTGTGTCCGCACTTACGGATTAATCCAATAACAGGAGTCAATTTTTCCATGAGCTCTATGATATCCTATTGGTATTTCTCCATGAGTTGCACAATCCTATGAAAATTCACTTTTGGTGTGACTTCCAACTCCTGTGTGTAGTCTGGGATGTTGTTGTAGGCTTCTGTCAGTCCCTTTACTAATTTGTCTACGTGTCTTTTCTCCTCCTCCTTCTCCATGGTCAATTGATCACACGTAATTATTACACTTATGAAACCTCCTTGCCAACTTCCAAGTTGGTAACATCTGCACGGGCTCTAGATTGGACTTCTTGCATCATATTTTCTTTTAGTCTGTATAATGCCTTTGTAGGTATCTGCTCCATCAATAACTCAAGTTGGTATATGTCCCCAACTGGATTTTTTTTCGTCTCCTCATCGACTCTCAACATATGTTGTGTGATCTTGAAGGTGTCGCTGCCCTTCACCATTATCTCAACTATTTCCTCCTATTCCTTCTGTGCAGGTGCTTGTTGTGCCTTCTCTGCCTGCTACCCCATAAATTGTTGCACTATAGGAATCTGCAGCCTTTGCAGGGTATCATGGACTTCCACGAACTTAGCCAAGATCTCCTCCCTTTGTACCTCTATTGTGCATACCACATCTTTGCCTCTGTCTTGGACTTTGTCTGCCACTAGCTCAGCATCATCCTCTGTAATTGTGATTACTAGAGGCTTCCTATGGTAGTTCATTTTCTTTCATGTTTCCTCCTCTTGTGTTGCAGTTCTCTTCATCTGAGAGGGTTTCACCCAAATCTTCTTCTTCTGTGCATCCTCCTATTTGGGTCGAGAGGTTTCTCTGTTCTTTTCTTCTCCCTTGACTTCATCCCTTGACACTATTTCTTTCTTCCTGAGATTTTTCGTTGTTGCACTGCTTCCTGACGCTTGAGCGCCCTCTGTAGCCTTTTTGGTTTTGTCAGTTGGACTACTTGTCTTTGTCGATGTGCTTTCCTCTGCTTTCTCCTTGGGTTTGGATTCTTTCTTTGTTGTTGGTACCTTCCACTGTGATGGCTAGTATTTGAAAATACAATCAACCTCCTCCCTTGATATGTAGTACTACATTTCCAACCACTTTTTCTTCAGGTCCCTTGTGGCCTAGATCCACATGTGATATTTGGATGCCTTAAACATGGAAATCCATTCGTTCTCCTAGACCACCTCAACATGAATCCTACACACATTTGTTGTTTTCTATTGCATGTATTCCAGAAACATGGAAAACACTGCGTTGTTTTCTTGTTGATTCTTATTGTCCTTATCTTTCTAGAAGGTTTCGTATCTCACTGTGTACCACTTCCCCTTCCTGTCTAAAAATGATGATAAATTTGGTTCCTACCAACCTACCAAATATATGAGTACAGGGAGCCAAGAATAATGGAAATCAATTCCATTGTCATGTGCATCCCTGCAGTCAATAAAAAATGGGTTTAAGAGGTATGGCACCCAACTAAACTTTACTCCTTTTGCACACTACGTGGCTATTGCCATGACTACTACTGGGGCCTCTTCCTTCCTACACTTCCTTAACAATTTGCAAGCCATTATCTTTCTGGAGAACTTCTTCATGACTTTGTTGATGTATTTAATGACTATACCCCAGTTCCCCCTGTTTGTTCCAAACTGTGCTTTCACTATCTCCACAATTTCCTTTTCTTACGCTTTATTCTCCAGGTACTCTTCAGGTTGTGCACGAATAGTGGGAAACCCTATAATCTTGGAAATTAGAGCAACGACAATGGGGACTAGCCTATGCATCCACAGGATACCTCCATGTACCCCGACAAAGAGTTTTTTGACACAAAGGACAACTTTTTTACCGTGCTTGAATACAGTATATATAGTAGGTTCATGATACTCGAATTATATAGCCCTACTATCCACTGCACAGGCTCCAAGATGGGTGTTCCTAGGGGTCCTATCTGCCCTGTGTCCTCTTCTGGAAACTTCATCACATCTCTAACATCGTGGTCGACATATCTCATCTTTGGCACCTTCCCCAACATATCTTCCACTGTGACCACGACATCCAGGATGTAAGGAAGTGTGATCTCTGCTACGTCCGATGCCTTTATTTTCTGGCTGACGATTGGGTGGCCTTTTGTCGTTGTTTCTATTATGTCTTCTTCCTCTCCTTCAGTCTCCAGCTAGTTTGTAATATCCTTGATCAACACCTCCTCTGGGCCATGTCCCTGTTGTTGTCCCTTCATTCCTTCAGGTTCTACAGATGTTTCCTGGTTAGGGTAGACGTTTCCATTTGGGTTTTCAGAGCTCTGGCCCATTTCGACTTGTGCAACTGTTGATGTTTCCTCCTCTACCTTAGTTGAGCTAATTGAATCTTTCAATGAGGTTGTGATGTCTTCCAATTCTACAACATTCTCGGTCTCTTTCATTGTTTCCTTCCTTCTTCTAGCCCTTCGAGTAACCCTAACATATCGCCCTAGGGTGCCAAACTTTGGAGGTGTCATGTTGTATGCTGAGTGGTCAATTGCTATCTTCCACACAATTTTTCATAGGTTTCGTTCTTCAGCTCTCTATTCGCTAAAAAACCGTTAAGTGTCGAACTTGTTCGTGATTTTCCCTCTTTATAGACCCGATCATTAATGTTATGTTGTATTTTTCACCTTTTTCCAGTCATTTTCTTATTGTCCAATTTTCCTGGGCAAAGTATTCCAATTTATGTCGCATCAATTGTTGTGTGTTGTCCTTCATGAATCTCTTATTCCTCCTAATTACTTATTTTTGGATTTTTCTTCGTTTTTCTATTTTTATCTTCCCTTTTCTTATTTTTCTACTTTTTATGTCTTTTCATAAGTTTTCTTTCCCAATTTCTACTATAGTACACTATAAACATGGCTTTCTTATTGCGCTACAACTACTAAGAGTTAGTAGGTTGACTATCTTGATACAGTTTTAGTCGACTACCATTCACCAATCCTTGCATTTATGTTCCTTTCAATTCCTTTAGCCACACAAATCCTCTATCTGTGACATACTTCGCTTCATATGGCCCTAGAAAGTGCATTTTGAACTTACCTGGATGTTGCAAAAATTTGCTGTCATAGAGTAGAAATAGATCTCCCTCATTAAATCTCTTCTTCTTTTTATGTCTGTCATGTCAGGCTTTGTTCCTTGCTTTCTGCACCTCTTGGTGGAATCCTGTCAGAATCCTATCTTATTCCAGTTCCATAACTTAACTTAACCTTTCTTGTACTACGCCTCTTTCTATCATATAGGTAATTGCTGCAACACACAGATTGGGTATCAAAAATTCTAATGTCACCATTTCTTCTTGTCCATACACTAATCTGTATGGTGTATGTCCTGTCCACTTCTTGCATGTAGTCCTGTATGCCCATAATACTGTTGGTATTTTTAAATCCCAATCATCTTTGTTCACATTACAAATCTTTGTCAAGGCATTCTCCAAAATATTTTTGAAAGCTTCTATTGTCCCATTTGTCTGAGGATGATATGGTGTAATCTTCTTGTGATATACTTCAAACTCCTCAATCATAGCCTGGATGGTACTATTAATAAAATGGGTGCCTTGGTCACTCATCAAAATTCCGGGACATCCAAATCTTGTAATCACATGCTCAAATAAGAAGTGTGTTGTTGTCTCTATGCTGCAATCCTTGACTGGTGCTGCTTCTGCCCATCTGGTTAAATATTTTATCGTAGTAATGATGTCTCTTTCTCCTATCCTTCTTCCTGGTGGATTAATAGGCCTGAAAAAATCTATTTCCCACTTGTCAAATAGTTGAAGAGTTATTTGGGGTCTTAGGGGCATATCATACCTCCTGTTGGGTTTTCCAACTCTTTGACATGCATCACAATTTTGACAATATTATTTTTCATCCTTATGAACTGTTGGCCACCATAAACCTGCGCGCAATACCTTATGTTTGGTATCCTTTCCTACATATTTTCCTCCATCTATACCTTCATGAGCTTCTGCTAGAACCATGGGTCGGTCATTCTCCATCACACAACTTCTCAAAATGTTGTTTGCACCCAACTTGTATAAATGAACTACAATTAGTTGATAGTATGCAACTCTAACTACTAGGTTTTTCTTCTATGCGGTACTAAACTCCTTTGGCACAACTCCTGTGCTCAATAATTCAATTATATCAACAAATTACTCATAAGCTATCTGTACTAAAAATAATTGTGCATCAGGGAAGTTGTATTCTAAGTTAGTGGGTTCTTCTCCATTGGTTATCCTTGATAAGTGACATGGTCCTGCATTCAGTTTCCATAGTTTAATTATTACTTAAAAATAAAATTCCTGGAACAATAATAGCCATCTACATATTCTCCCCCCCAACACTGGCTTGTTGACTAGATATTTGAGGGCATAATGATCTACAAACATTTTAAAGTGGTTGCCCAATACGTAGTGTCTGAATTTCCACAGTGCATACACCATGTCTAGACCTTCTCTTTCTGTTGTGTTGTAATTCTACTCTGAGTTTGATAACTTCATGCTTACAAAAGCTATAGGATGATCTAAGTCACATGCTCTTGGCTGCACCAAAATTGCTCCAACTTCTATTGTTGATGCATCTACAGGCACATGAAATGTCTTTTCCCAATCGGGAAACACTAAAATAGGTGTTGTTACCATCTTCACCTTCAAAGTATCCAATCCTTTTGCACAATCCTCGTTCCACTGAAATTTGGTGTCCTTCTTCAACAAATTTTCCATCGGTGCGGTAATCTCTGCATACCCCTTGATAAACTTCCTGTAGTACCTTGTATGTCCAAGTGTGGCTCTTAACTAGCGCAATGACTTCGATGGTGATAAGTTCACAACTACAACAATCTTAGCAGGGTCAACCAGTAACCCTTGTTTGCATACCACATGTCCTAACAGTATCCCAAAAGGTGTGCTAAAAATACATTTCTTGATGTTTAATGAAATCTGACATTGCCCACACATGTCCAACATTAGTCTTAAGACTTCGACATGATCTTTCAAAAGACTGAAAAAAATCCAGTCATCTAGATATACTTTTAAGAATTTATGTATGAAATATTTAAAAGAAGCGATGACCACCCTTGAAAATATAACAGGTGTATTATTTAGTCCAAAGGGCATAACTGTATACTAATAGAATCCCCATTCTGTATAAAATGTAGTCTTATGCCTATCCTCTCGAGCTATTTTCATCTGATGATAACTTGGGAGTCCATCTGTGAATGAATATTCTTCTTGGACTCCCACATTCTCCGAGACCTCATTTGTGAAAGGGGTAGGGAAAGGATCATGTAAGAAAACATCATTCAATTTCCTTATATCTACACAAATTCGTATTCCCCTTTATTTCTTTTCTTGGACTACCATGGGACTGATCCATTCAGACTCTTCCACTGGATCTATGATACCAAATTCTAGCATTCGATCAAGTTTTGCTTTCACTTTTTCCTTATACACTGGATTCACCCTGTAAGGTCTCTGTCTTACAGGTCTAGCATATGGTTTTAGAGGTATCTGCATCTCACCCAACTCACCTGCTATTTATTTAATCTTTGTAAACGTTGTTGGAAACAAGTCACTGTATTCAATAAATAATTTTGTTATTCTTTCTAGTGTCTGCTTAACCCAGTAATATCCAGTGCTTGACATTTTAGGGCTTTCTTCTGTCCCAATGTTGACTTTATTGACCTTAATTGGTGCAACAAATGCCTCTGACTCCAGAGATGGACCTTCCACCTCTCGTTCTCCTTCAATCTATGTTATCTGGATGTTGCACGAATCATCTTCATCTGGTGCTTCCTTTGCAACATGATAACATGAGAGTGATTCCTTTACTGTCTATCTATTTTGTTGTTGATATTATGTTATCATTTCCACCACAGGTTCCTAAAAAAATATCATTCCTTGTATCATCTTCAAGGCTAAATCGACATTGGGATTCTCATGCTCAAATGAGAAAGTTACCACAAAATTCTGTTGTAATACTATCCATTATGTAGTTCCTCTGCACAGTTCCTAGTTTATGTACCCGTTCCCTGGTATCCCTTCCAATGTATGAATAAAGTAGTGATTCCATTCTTCTGGTGGTGTTAGCCTCCATTGTGTTATGCATTTCTCTATGTTCTCAACCGACCTTCCTCGTCCATCATATTTCTGCAATGTATGGTTCCCTTGTTCTGCACCATATCTAATGCACAATAACCTTTGACATTGATACCAGTCTTGAATTGTTTCCTTGTGCATTCCTCACCATCTTGTAGGTGTTACCTTGAGTGTAATATCCATGGATAACAACCTTTGATTTTCCAAAACTTTTTCCTCATAATTTGTCAAGAATTCTTCTAAGTCATTAAAACCATGAAAAGTGGGGGGTTCCCTTACCACTGTATTGATTCACCTTACTACACACTCTATTCTCATGCACCTCCTTGTGGAGATTTCATGTAGTCTCTACTGCAAGTTTTCTAGACTTGTCTCAGAGTCTGAGGCACACAATGTAATGCTTCTCCAGTTGAGTACCCCATCTGCAGTTGGGCTGACATAATATTCTTCTCATGCAGTAGTCCTGTATAACTGATTTATTCCATCTAAGTCCAAACATGTCGCCTCTACAAACCTTTCTCCTTCTAAGGGATCCAATGGTGCAATCAATCTGTACTCGCCTGATTCAAAAGTCATTTTCCGTATCTTCAAGAAGATCACAACCTGGTTATCAAATGCCCAGTCCAACCCTAGTAATGTTGGGTAGGGTGTTGTGCAATCTACTATTTCTATAACTTCGAAATATACCACAGTGCGCACTCCATCCAAGTCTACTGTCACACCTTTAAGTCTTCCAATTGGTAATTATCTATGCTAATTTGCCAATTTCAACTGGACAGGTGAATATCCTAATGTGGGTTCCCCTATAAACTGCCATGTCTTCTTATGTAAAACATTCACTTCAGTGCCTAAATCAAGTATGACATCTCCCATATTGAAATCCCCAATGTTGGCATTTAACATGAATTCCCTACTTGTTCTTTTTCTTGTATAGAGATGATTAACTGTCTTATATTCTAACTTCCCTTCTACTTCTATGCTGCATCTTTCTAGCAAGTTCTGTAAGACCCTAATGGATGATGGATCATTCAACAACTTGACACAGGATTGGAGAAAAGTCTTTAGGTTACTTAATTTCTCTAAAGGTTGTCCTTTACTGGTGTGATACATTGAGGGTGGCATATTGTACAATGGATTCTTCTGAGTTTTCTGGGCAATTGATGTAGACACAATGTTCTCTTTTAGAATCTTCTATGTGGCCTCTTGAAACGTCTCCTTTTCTTTTCGCACGTCAAAATGCTTGTGGCTCTGTAGGGATCCAGTTTTGTCATATTTTTTGCCATACAAATACACTCATCATTACACCTTCTCCCCACATTTTGTCCATAATATATCCCTAATTACACCATAAACCTCCATTATCTCCAGTTATTCATCCTATGTGGTTAATACATAATTTTCCATACTTTTAGTGATTAAAAGGATGATTATAAAATAGTTCTGTTGATGATGGTTTAATCCTATGTTTCTATGTCCAAAACATATGTTCCTGCACTGGAATTCATTTGGTACAAGCACTGGAGGTCATCCGATACTCACACTCCAAGTCATCTGGTACTAGAAGGTTCTACAATCATCTGATATCCGCACAGTCATCTGGTACTCACATTCCATGTCATTTGGTACCCACACTCCATGCCATCCGGTACTCACACTCCATATCATCCGTTACTCAAAATTTCGCTCATCCAATACTAGAATGTTCCAGAAACCATATGGTACCAAAATGCTCCAAGTCATTGAGTACTAGAATCAACAACCGTCCGATACTGGATTATAGTCGAAAATTTGGCATGCTTCTAGAGGTAAATCGAGGACATGGATTTTTTCCAGAACGACATCTACATGCAGACACATGAGTCATAATTCATCCATCTCACACGTGTGGACCTGCATCTCAAGGGGAATGACTCTAAAAAAAATAGTAAAAATCTTAAACTGCCAAGTTGTGCCTCAATTTCCGTGAAACTGGTATCATATCTAGAAATTCTAAGATATGGGTTTTGTCTATAATGTGGAAAATTGAGTATAGAATGGGAACGTTTTCAAAGTGTGAATTAGTTTGGTAGATATGAGTGGATCCCTAACTCAAATCTACCCAAATTATAATAAAACTCAGATTTTTGTGGTTTTATTCCAAAAATGTAAAATTTGAAATCTGAGCATTGGGATTCAGTCCCATCCACTCCTCAATGATTCTTAATGTATAAATAAGCCTCATAGTTCTGTGATAAAGAGCCATTAGTTTCATGAAGATTTTGTAAATGAGAGATTTATTCTTGTGAGAAAGCTTTAAGGAGTTGTTAGCCATGTAAAAACAGATTTTTTGATCTCAATGAAGAATTGATTGTTGTTGCCACATTGAGCATCCTTCTAGCTTGATATGAGTCCTTAGAAGCAATGAACTCCTGGGAAGGGCCCCTCAGTGAGGGTAAATGTTTCTATACTGTATTTATTTTGTAGATTAATATTGTGTTGTTTGTTTACATGCAATTCAATTTTGGTTTTGATTATTGATTGGATGCATTTCAATTATGTCATTTACATTAGTTTTGGTAATTAAAACTCAGTTTTCGTTTTACCCTTCATTTGTGTGCACCAATCCCATAGATATATGCTATTTTCATTAACTATTCCCAATACTATGTTTTGTGCAATTCATTCTCATTGCATTTCAATTCATTTCCAAACCTTCTTCCCATATGTGGATCTTATCTTTTCTTCAAAAATCGTTTGGGATAATACTCCTCAAGATCACATTCATATGATCAAATTTCATATTCATTGCCACCCATTTTCATTAACAAACACATACCTTTTGCAGCTGCTATACTCATCTAGATTCAACTCATACACATAGATCAATTGTAGAAGGCATTGTTCGCCCTCCAATTCTTCATATTCCACTTGCAATTCTTCCCACAAACACTCTACTACACCCATGAATTATGTCCACACATTCGCCCTTTGTTTCAAATCTAATCCATTGTGTCATATGCATATACCCATAATGCATTAGATCTATTCCATTATATAATCATGTCTCCATTCCGTTTTGCTATTGTTTATTGCTTCAGAGATTGATTAATTCATTAAGACCTTATCATATACACAATATTTTGAATGCATAAAATAAACAAGTATCACTCTTTATTCATTATTTTTTGCCTAAAACTTAGTTAGATTTAAAAGGTATTATTCTTTGTATGCAAGTTTTTCAGAGAAGAAAATGACTAAGCTTGTATTCTCATTCATTTCTTCTAAATGCCCATTGTATTAAATATCCATTACTCTTGTGCATTTGATTCACTCATTATTTCTTCATGATTGGTGTATACATTTAAAAGGGTCATTTTGAGTCTAAGTGAATCTTAGGTGTTGATTGAGTTTGATGATTTTGAGTTTCCCACACTTAGCTTTTATTTCTCGTACCTTTGGATTCCTTGCACTTTAATTTCACATAGCTTCAATCACCAACATACATATTAGAGGTCTAACTCGTGAGATATGGCCTTTCCACATTGGAATTATTCTCAAGGTGTTAGCTTATTTCCTATCATTTGAATTCATTTTTGTTTGCTTGTTTCTTTAATTGCATTTAAGTGTGGATCCACTATAGGAAATAATCATTAAACAAAATAAAACTTAAGTAAGCTACTCACGATTAATCACACGAACATCACCCCGAGTGCATGAAAGACTGTGATCTAAGCCTTTATAGTACTAAGTAATTCCTATTTCCAAGTGATGAATCTTTAGTGTTAATTTCCTGCAGTGTGGGTTTGAAGATTATTTTGTCGGATATAAGGATAGACTAGGCTCTGATCCTGCATTTCCTGTGCCTGCACCTCAAAGCTTATGAGCCTCGGTTGATAATTTAATGTGGGAATTAATAGTCCATATATTTATCCCAACAGGCTCAGTGTTCTTCTTGACCCACTGATGTTGAGATGGATCCTGTTTTGTTGCATCAAATACCATCTTGGCTCCTCCTCGAGTAACTATATTGATATTCTTCGCATCATCTCGGGCTTATGTTGAAATCCACTGGACATTCTGATTGTTGTGGTTCCTTTTTTCCTATATGTTTCCCAATAATGTTAGGTAGTATTCTATGTCGTGGTATGCTGCGCGACAATAGATACATGTTGCAGGTGGAAGTGAACAATCTCTTGCATAGTGTCCTAGTTGTTGAAAATTATGGAAGACTACTGGCCCTTTGCCTTATCCAAATACTTCTCTTCCTCGACCTCCACCACTGAATTCACCTCTATCTCTGTGTAGTGCATTGTATTGGGGTATTTAGTTATACTGCACGGTATTATACTGCGACTGCATAATGTTGTACTGTGGCAACACAGGGTTGAATTGTGGTTGGGCATTATTGAATTGCGGTGCATCTTGGCCTTCCATCATCTTTGCTTGCACTCTGTAGGTGTTTGAATTTCTCTCTCTCATAAATTATAACGTTCTACATTCCTTGTCATCATGACCTACTGATTTGCAAAAAATGTAGTAATAACTTTTCGACATTGTCTTATACTTCTGCATCATTGGACAATGATATGGATCATGCTCATGTGTCTTACAAATTTCACACTATGGTCCTCCTGTTGGCAAGGGGTTTGGCACCCCTGTTGCCAAGTAATGCATAAAGGTTAGACATTCATTCTTATGGTTCCTTTTGTCCTGCATAACACACACCAAACAACTTCTCTCTTCTCTTTCCCTTTATTCTTTTTCACCTTTGAAACAGTCTTTGGGACTCCTTATGGACTGTTTACATCAAGGCTCATGTACCATTCTAGCGCACGGTCTCTGACTATTATAGCCAATTGCACCACTTTGTGTCCTTGTCTATGATATGCTTTGTGTTTGAGATATTTTCACAGATGAATAAATGCTTCTCATTTTCCTCTGACGCCTTGCCATGAAACTCTAGTAAACAAATAGTGGAATCTACTCCTACCATTTTGAAATGTGTTGAACTATTGCCTCCACGGGGTGTAGATAATTGACTATTGATTCCTGAACTTGTACCCCTAGTTGGTTGTCCTCTATTAGACCCCTGACCAACTTCCCCTCTTCTACTAAAAATTGATTGTCTAAAATCTTGTGTTCCTTCAGGTGTATTATTCACACATGGGGTTGTAGGTTCCACAATAACTGTGATATGGACTGAAGTTATTCCTTTTGTTCTTGACCCTGGACCTCTTGTTTTCCTTTCATATGTTGCACGCATGATTTCCTCAATATTCTCCATAGCCCAAAGATCCTCTACCTCTTCTTCATCGTTCACCAAACCTTCTCTGTCGGTTATGGACTTCTTTTTGTTATTCATCTTATATTAGTAAGGTCTACCGCTACGCGTCGTTCCATATTTTTCCATTATATTTTTTATCTGGTCCTCTTCTATCATGATTGGGTCCATGGACTCCTTCTTCTTCCCCTTATCCAGATCCTTGTCCATATCTCAGACTCCTTTCAGTGCTTCCCCCCTTCCCCCATGCGCGCAAGGAAGTTTAGCTGTCTGATTCCATGGTCATCACGCCTTTGTCATACAATAAAATCTTTATGGAAGTATATAGTGATATTATGTACCTACCTCTAGGTCTATTCAGGAAGTCCTGCTCGATATCAATGCACGACTTCACAGTATCAACTGCAAATTTAATGATAAACCCTGCAATAATACTATCTAACCAAAAATCTACTACACGCGTAAATTTATTATTGACTTGTTGCAACTGTGTGATCTCCACGAGATGCCACTCTAGTTTTCTTATTCAATTTGTAGGGTGGTTGTCATTCAACCTCAATAACCACTCCTGCAATAGATGCGGGAATTTGCAGAAAAATACTTCATGCAAATAGCTAAACACATATTTGTCGAGATATTTGCATGGTGTATATTTAGGGTTTCTGTTGTCCCGCTGCACAAAATCGAGTTCATTTGTCGTTAACCATATTTCAATCTTTGCCTTTGCTAGATTCCATGGCCTGGACATTCCCTTCTATGTTTTCATTCTCCATGTTGTTCTTCAACATTTCTATTCCAATCGATCCTGTGTAGTTCCAACCGACAACATAACCATTTGTTGGACACTTGGGCTGACCCAGGTTTTGATCTCAAAGGTGTCCAAAAAAGCCCTCAAACTATCGCCCCTCCTAGTAAACTAGAATCCAATGCTGCACACAGAGTGAACAACATAGTCTCACCTGAGATAACTTATGGGGGACGACAATACTCATGTGTATGCAATTAGGGAAGGGATTAGGACTGTATTCAGTTTCTTTTCCTCATGCATGACGTTTATTACCCATTCATTTAAATATAGTATTCATTCATGCTTCTAATTATGCATGCATGTTTTCATATTCTAAGTTAACCATTCATTCTTTGGCTGATAAACAACATAATAGGAAAACAACCATTCATACACATAAACATAGTATATTTACTGTGGTTCAACCCCCCTGGGGCTACGTCCACAAAGATATGTCTCTTCTACTCTTTTATTCATTGTTTTGTAAAATCTACGTTGTGCACATTACATTATTCATAATTACAATAAAAAAGAAGGGTAAGTACCCTTTGTGAGGCGGACTAGACCACACTAGTCTCCACAACCTATGACCTAACCCTAAAAAACTATCTTATTCATACCAAAACTATATCTCCTTGACTAACTGACCAACAACCAACCTCTACTAGACCTCCTAAGCCTTATTTATACCATTCTATTGGCTTATAGCCATTATATTCATGTCCAAAACCCTAACCACATGGCTAGGTTTGTCTGCATGTGCACTACGCTGCTTTTCCTTCATCTTTCGCATGGTGATTTTCCTTCCTCTTCTGCATGTTGTTTTTCCTTTATCTTTTGCATGCTTCTTTTCGGCCACATATGGCACACGCTCCTAAAATAGGCCTCTCTTTCCCAAAATAGGTCTGCGCCCAAAAATAGTTTTTTCTCTTCCAAAATAGGCTTGAGCCCAAAAATACCTTTTTTCTCTCCCAAAATAGGCTTGTGCCAACAAGTGTTTACATATTTTAATGCATTGTGATCAATAAACAACACAAACTCTTTTGACACTAAATAATGCATCCAATGTTGTAATGCTTGTACAATTGCATAAAATTATACCCCATATGTGGAGTAGTTCTTTCTTACCTCATTCAAATTTTCATTAAAGAATGCAATTGGTCTACCTGCTTAGCTAAGTACAACTCCAATGCTTACATGTGAAGCATCACAGTCTACCTCAAACACTTTTATCAAAATCCGGTAAAGCTAATATGGGTGCCTTAGTTACCTTTTTCTTTAGAAACTTAAACCTTTCTTTAGCTTCATTGGTCCACATGAATGTCTTGCCTTTGGTGTAATCTATTATGGGTGCTACAATATTGCTAAAATTTCAAATAAGTTTTTGGTAAAAGGTAGCCAATCCATGAAAACTTCTTACCTCTATTATGCTCCTAGGACTAGGCGACTCCAAAATTGCTACGAACTTCTCTCAATCCATCGTGATTCCTTCTGTCGAGATGAAAAAAATCCAAAAATACCAAAATGTCTTGTAGGAACCTACATTTCTTTAGGTTTTCATAAATTTGATGTTTTCTCACTACATCCAATAAAAATTTTAAATGTTGCAAGTAATCTTCTTTGTTGTTACTGAAAACTAGGATGTCATCAAAATAAACGACAACAAACTTACCAATATAAGGTCGAAGCACAGTATTCATCAACCGAATGAAAGTACTAGGTGCATTGGACAACCCGAATGACATCACCATCCATTCATATAGTCCATCCCTCGTCTTGAAGACAATTTTCCATTCATCCCCTTGGTGAATCTAGATCTGGTGGTATCCACTTCACAAATCAATCTTACTAAAATATTTAGCTCCAACTAGCACATCCATCATGTCGTCCAAGCGTGGTATAGGAAACCGATATTTGATGGTAATTTTATTGATTGCTTTGCTATCAGTACACATCCTCCATGTATTATCCTTTTTGGGAGTCAACAAACATAGTTACCAACTTAATGAGAACTCTACAAAGTTCTCATTTTTTGGGGGGTCACATTTTTTACCCCATTATTAAAGATGGTGCTACTGGTAGCACTCCCCTCCATGTTTAGGTGATTTTTTGATAGTTTAAATTTTCTGATCCATAATATTTGCACATTATTTTTTTAAATGCTTGTTTTTTCATCTATTTTCAAATTTTTCTATTTTGTTTTCAACAATGTCTTTTGTCATTTTTCCATGTTTCTTTCAATCTTAATTTTTTTTTTTACCATTTACTTTTTTGAAATTAAGATTTTTTGTCTCCTTAATTAATTTACGGTTCCATACTTTTTAAATATAGTAGAAAATATCATTTTTAACACACGTTTTGCCTTTGCTTCAATACATAGAAAATAATTGTAGTTAAATAACATTATTTTTAAATATTTAGCAAAAAAAAATTTAATTTGAATTTGTTTTTAATAAATTAAAAATTAAAAAAAACTAAGAAAAATAAAAGAATTGAAATAAAAAAAAAAATAAAAAACAAATTTATATATAAAAAAAAATTAAAGAAAAACTTAAAAACTAAAGAGGAAAAAAAACCAAAAAGTTTATATATATATATATATCTGTGTGTGTGCGTGTGTGTGATGGGCGGGGGCGATGTCAGGCATTAACCCAACCCCTCGTGAGCTAGGATCAAGTCTCGTGGTCGCCACAAAACCTAGTCCTGACCTGCACAGGGGGGCTGGGGCGATGTTGCCCACCTATTACACACACACACACACACACACACACACACACACACACACACACACACACATTTTTAATTTGTAATGAAATTTTGTATTTTGATTTTTTTTTAAATGATTTTTAATATACATTAGGTTAGGTAGTTTTTGTATTTTTTGAATAATTTTTTATTTTAGATTTTTCTTTCAATTTTTTTAAATTTTGTTTATTTTTTAT
>ML782510.1:231976-252950 GCA_009831015.1 Picea engelmannii
TTCGAATATATTTTTTTAAATGTGTTTTTTTATTCATTTAAAAAAGAAAAAAAATTGTGAAGATTTTCTCCTTTCTCTTTATTTATTTTTTAATGTAAATTAAAAAAAAAGTTAGTAAAGAAGTTTTCAAGTGATCATTTAGGATCCAATTTTGGGTTTTTTATTTGCATAGGGATTTGTTGTCAATGCCACAATTTCAATTAGGTTGTAATTATCTATAATTTTAACATTTAGAAAAAAAAATTTCTTTAGGTTGCATCACTTTTTTTATTTAGGTGTTGATTTTAATGTTTTTCTGAGCAATTATTTCATTTTTTAAGGCTATGCTTGAAAACAGTTGTAATTTTGACTCGATTAGGAAAATGGTGCTACCGGTAGCACCGCTTTTTGATTTGCGGGTTGATTTTCATGAGTTTTATGCAAAAATATGGATTTTAAAGGCTAGAGTTCTCGTTTTGAGGTCACAGTTCTCATTAAGTCGGTAACTTTGTTAACAATGCTGGTACAACACAGAGACTCATGCTTTCTCATACCAAACCTTTCTTTATAATTTCTGTCACTTGTCGGTTGAGCTATGCATGTTGTGTAGGACTCATCCTATAGGCTGGATGATTAGGTAAAGATGATCATGGGATTAGATTAATGTGATGTTGAATATCCCTCTTTGGTGGAAGACCATTAGGTAGTTCAATAGGGATAACATCAACATATTCTTCTAGTAACTTGGCCACTTCGGTAGGAATTGGTACATCTTCCATGACACCTTTTTGCACTATTAATGCATATCAGAATCCTGTTACCTTCATTTCCTTAACAAACTCTCTTTTTGACAACATATTCTTAGTTTTTCCCTCATCCTTAAGGGAAAATAAGAAGACTTTCAATCCATCCTGCCAAAAGGTGTAGGTATTCTTTCTTCCATCATGCATGAATTTTTTGTTATATTTCCAAGGCCTCCCTAGTAATAGATGACATGCATCCATCAGAATGACACCACACCATACTTCATCTTTATAAGTCTTACTAATGGAAAACTTGATCAAACATATTTTATTAATGGTGATTTCATTCCCCTTTTTGAACCATGCGATTCAGTAAGGATGGGGATGTGTTTCACAACATAATTTCAACTTATATACCATCTCTTTGGAAACCATATTCTCATAACTGCCACTATCAATAACAACTTGACATACCTTTCCCCCGGAAGTGCATCTGGTTTGAAAAATATTTGTTTGAAGCCAATAATCTTCATTGTCTCTACTCTGCCTTTTCTCTTTTTCAAGAATCACCATTGACCTCTATATCATGAGACTCTACCCCATATCATGGAACTTTAGATTCAGATCCTTCTTCTTCATTCTCATCTTGGACCATGTTCAAACTAGGTTGTTGTCCTTGCTTCAACTCTTGCATGTTATAATTTGGGCATTCAAATGCTCGATGAACCTCTACACCACATCTAAAACACACATAAGGTCCTCCTCTACCACCACCCCTCTGAAATCCTCTTCCTCATGGATGATTCAGGTTACCTTGTCAAGTATATTCTTCTTTCTCAGCTCCTTGGGATGATTCACCTTTGCCATAGTTAAAACCACTACGCGAGGCAGACGATGTACCCCTCCTTTCTCCTCTATTCCTTTGAGAAAATTGTCGACTTTTATTTTCCTAGAACTTTAAGGCTAATTGGTATACCTCTTCCATGTTGTGAACCCTATGCATGCTCATATAATCTTGAATAGAAAATTTTAAACAATTCACATACATTGTATCCAGTTCCTCATCAGTTTCCTGGTGATCAACATGAATGGACAATTGATAAGACTTGTTTGTGAGTTCCTCCAAAGTGGACAGGTTCTGCTTCAAGTTTTGAAATCTACGGAAAAGGGTCTGGGCATAGTCTACATGAAAAAAAATTCTCACAATTTTTTTTCCATCTTGCTCCAGGTCCTATTTTTTTCTTTTCCTTATTTTGATCTGTCTTTCTACACATGATCCCACTAGATCATGGCGTGACCCTTCAACTTGGTGGATGCAAATTTCACCTTCTTTTCCTTTGGCATAGGATGTCATTCAAAAAACATTTCCATGGCGTTCAACCAATATGTTAACTCCTATGGTTTAAGATTCACTTCATATTATGAAACTTCCATATTGGTCTTATCATTTCTCCCTTCTAGATCCCTGAACATCCTTTCTTCAAAATTCATGCGCTCTAATTTTTCTTCTTCATGTTCTTCTTTATGTTCTGTATTTTGATCTATCTCTCCTTGGACTATCTTCTCATCAGACAATTCTCTTTGTATTATTCTCTGACTAGCCAATACGTTCATAAGATCTTCTCCTTGCCTTTGGAGGTTTTGCATATCTCTGCACATTTGGGAAAGACATCTTTCTCTTTCTCTTCCTCTCCCAACCATATTCCTACTCAATACTAGATGATGTAACCAATAAACTTGGATTCATTCACAAGATCTAAAAACCATGAAAACACAGGAGAATGGAAAATGACTCTCTTTTATTCCTTCTCCATCCTAACTATTACAATGGAATTTCAACCCCTTATAACTACTATGTGAAAGTTTTGAAAACAAATAATTTTAGAAAAACAACTAATTTTAGGAAATTCTCACATGACTTTAAAAATGACCAATAACTAAGAGCTAACTAGAGAGACACTATTTTCAACTTGATTTTTTGATTAAGTTCATAATCTGAGAGATAACTGATAATTAAACATTTAAAAATTCCCGTAAAAACACTAAAACCCCAATTTGAGGCCTATCTAAAGGATTAGATCAACATGACAATGAAATCTTTGAGACACAACTCCCTATAAAATTTTATCCCAAACGGATAACCGAGTCAAAAGTTATGACCCTCAACAAATCCTTGCATAATCCCTACATCACAATTCCCATTGTAAATCACCCATGTGATGAGTTATCATACCATCCCATGAGGCATATAAAGACTAGTCTCAGTAGAGTCAATCATTCCATGACGAATGTGATCATTCACGCACCAAGAAGGGGAGACTTGTGCCTATGAGTGATGAGAAATTAGATAGATCATTCAAGCACCAGTTGGGGGAAAATAGGTGCAGAGATTATGGAGAATTGAATGGATTATCCAAGTATCATAAGGGGGAAAATGGGCTATGGGTGAAGAGATATTTAACAGAGATCAATTGATGTATTAGTTTATGGATTTATCCTATATTAATAAGATTATGGTTTCACCAACTGATAATGATACTCATCGGGTTGCATAAATGTCATCTTTTTACATTCTCTTTTCCTTATTTTTTATTCCTCTTTGCTTACCCATAACCCCGTATTAGTTCATTTTAATGCTCATATGCAGAGCTTATGTACATAGTGTTTTCCATTGCATTTCTTAGTATTTTGTTGAATTATGATTAATATTAGGAAGAATTAGTGTATTTCGTATTTACTTTTGAATACTGAGTCAATTTGGGAATTGTTATAGATCCACATTTTGCAGATGCGAGAATCAACCACCACCAACCATGTGGCCACTTTGGAAATATATATATATATATATATATATATATATATAAATGAATTATGATTTTAATTATGGGTGTTGGATTTTTATAAAACCCACTTGTATAAATCCATTATTCTACATTTTTTAAATAT
The DNA here is from genome assembly GCA_009831015.1 of Picea engelmannii. Lineage (NCBI taxonomy): Eukaryota > Viridiplantae > Streptophyta > Pinopsida > Pinales > Pinaceae > Picea > Picea engelmannii. The sequence continues at coordinate 235,645 of ML782510.1, forward strand.
TTTCCAATTTAATTTGGGTAGCTACAATTAATTTGTTGGATAATTCAAATTATGAATTTAATTGTTTGAAGATAAATAAGACAATTTGTTGGTGGATATGAGTGCATATTTGATTCTCTACAATATTTGAAGATCTCCGTTGGATGTATCATGGATCTAATAAGTCAAACACTATTAAAAGACATTTGGGATGTGTTTTGACCAATTTGTTGTAACCCATATCTCCTAATTCGAATTTGACATTCAAAGGTATCCTAAAATTAATGGGAGTTAGCAAGCATCATGTAAATCATTTGCTATGTTGGAAATCGGTTTTATTCACCATGGATTCATTAAATCCTCAAGCGGGTTTGATTAGATATTTGTTATTTTTGGTTTCAAGAAATTTCATCTATGAAAGAGACCTTCGCCATTCTATGGGGGAGGAATCTTAGAGCATATGCCCAACTAATGATGGGATGAATCATATTTCATAAGATCTTGTTTCAATTGTAGCTTTATACTTTATGTAATGTGTGATTAGATTAATATGTTTATGTTGTAGATTTACATAAACACTATGTTCTATGATAGCAAGGGCTCGCGACTGGAAGAAGGAGAATTGCTTAACGCAGGATGCTTTTTTTATTTCCATTTGTTTACTTTTCGCAAGAGTGTTTTAAATTGAATTGTTTTAATTATGCAAATGTGTTTTCATTTCTACAATAGCATTTCAATTCATAGATTATTTTTATCAAGTCCTACCAACAACATGAGATAATATTTATGAGAAGAGGAAGTGCCTAAATCATGCCAAGAGATAACCTGGTGACAACAAGGTCCCAGTAGCATGATCGGTGTTCAAGTACATAAACATTTTCCAAGAGTTATTGAGCTAGTTTTGCACAAGTTCAACAAGTTACATAGCGTCCATCAAGTTGATTCATTGTTTATGTGCTCCACATATTGAACAACCTCTATAGCTTGATTATCTATTTATGTGCTCAACATACTACATAGCCTCTATAGATTTGATTCCTGGTTTGCTTATTTCTAATTAATTATCATTGTTTGGGTTTCATAATTAAACAAGGTACATAGTTGTAAGCTTTTATTCCTTGATTGATTGGTTGCCAAACATAGTACATAGTTGTGTGATTTTGATTCTTTGTTGGATGCTGCTACAATTTCCTTTTCTTAGAATCATATTAGACAAAGCAATGCAATATAAGAACTTGTATCCTGTGCATATAATGCACAACATCTCGCAAGCATTTGAACCCTGGGTTGATAGTTAATGTATGGACTCTTTAATTACTAAGGTAGTTGATTAACACAACATTTTGGCACCATTGTTGGGGAGGTTTCAAAGGTGAAATAATATTTCTTATATTGGTTTTAGTTGGCACATGGTATAGTGGATCCTCGATATTGATTTTTATAATGAGTCCCATACATAGTGTTTGCATTTTTAAGTTAAAATAATGAATACAAGTTCTTTAAATATGGAGAGACAGGAACGGTAATGTGAGAGGTAAGAACCCACACATTCACTACATAGATTTTGTAGTGAGCTCCTACTCCACTGTATTCAAAACATGTAGTTTTCATTATTTAAATTAAAGGATTTTTATGGTGTAGTAAGAGCCACCCATAGTACTAATCTCTAGTTTGTAGGACTTTGGAAAGAGTAAGAAAGTATTGATGAATGAGATGGAGCTAAGGGGATGTAAAATAATTCAAGCTTGAGTCTGGATTGGTTATCGAGGTATGAGGCTGATTTCCATTACTTTTATGCAACATCTTGGGTTGTAGAAGCTTTTAATTTCACTTTATTTTCATTTCACTTCCTCTCTTCTTCCCTGTTTTTATCACTTCTTCTTATCTTATTACTGTTATATATTTTTCTTTGCATCGTCTCACTCATTTATACCTTTCCTTACTCTCTTCTCTCCTACCTTTACTTACATACTTCTCCCATTTCCTCTTTTCATCCTCTCTTTTCATCATTTCTTTTCAACATCTTCTTTATCCCATCCTCTTCTCATCATCTCTTTGCCTCTATTTTTATCCATTAAACCATACTTCTTCATTAATTTTAGCCCCTTTTGCAACACTTGATTCTTCATTGATTACCTCTGCCCATACTTAGTCTCTTTGATATGAGGCATGGTGAAAAAATAATACTACTCAATGGATTGATGATGATTATGTTATTTGATCAAACTTTCAAAGCCATCCTCATACAAAAATCATAATTTCATGAAGAAATTGTGGAAATTATTTCATGGGTAGTGAGACACTCCATGGACTCTCTTGAATTTCCATGGTGGTTATGTCAGGATGACACTATACAAATTTCATATTTTAGGTAATAGGACAATTCTTGGACTCGCACGATGGTTATGTTAGGATCCCATTACTATTATACCGCATTTTGACTAAATGTTTGATTTTTCTCTCATTCTTGATTTAGGTGTTGTTTTTGCATTTTTCTCCAAATATTGTATAGGTCATATCACACAATCTAGGCACTAGATGTTTTTTGTTTTTGGTATGTGGATGCCTTACATTGAAAATTATATCCCTATAAAAATTCAGGCATATTTGTATCATCATTTTAAAGAAATGTGTTGTTGTGGTGTGTTGGCTCGATGAATTCATTGAAAACATCGTTCAGACAATCATTTTTTCAGAGATCACATGGAAATATTTTTAAAACATGTTTCTATACAAAATATACTTTGAAATATAGTTTCTAACCCAATTTGAATCGCTCAATTTGAATATCAAACAAAAATATATATGATCAAACATCGACTGGATGTAGAGTAGGAAACTTAGGAACAAAGTTAGGACAATCACTTTTTGGATGCCTAAATGGATAGATATTTCAAAACTATTTATATGGTGTATTATTATATGAATCTAGTTTATAAATCAATTTGAATCGCTCAATTTTGATAGCATATGTGAAAGTTATGCCCTAAATGCTAACTTCCTATCCTAAATATACGCTCCTAAAAATCTATTTTATCTGTTGTTCAGTGACAATAAATTAATATTGTCTTCAAAACCTGTTTCTATTGGAGATACATAAATTAATATACTTTCATATATAATTGGAATCAAGTCAATCCATCATCAAATGAAAATGTTATGTTCAAAATAGTGATTGTTGGTCTATGCAAGAATTCAAAAACCACTTTGTCATGTAAGTTGTTCCTCAACATATTGAGATATTTCTATGAATCTAATTTCATTTGGATTTGGAATCATAAAAATTAGACATCAAATGAAGAAGTTATCACTAAAATATTGACGTGTAGTCTAGGCTAGCCACCACTCCTTAGTAGGTAAAAAATAACATTTTCTTTGTTTATATTTCCTTGTATTTGTTTCATATACACTATTTGTGAATGTTTTTGTATGTATTGGGTGAAGAAAGAATGCACACCTTTATTTTTCCATGATCTCACATTTTTTGTAGGTCCTAGGAGCATCAAGAAGGTCAACCCATGCATGAGTGATTCTTGAAGAAACAATTTCATGCCAAAGTGACATTCCTTCCAGACATATGGTCATGCCAAAACTGATTCCTCCTAAAAATTTATACTAGCCACATCCTATAGGGGTTTCCCTGCCTCCCCCATGCCAAAGTGTCTCAGCTATGTTAACGCTCTGTAAATTCCTAGAGGTTGTCAGAGTAGAAGAAATTTACAAGAGGTAACTTTATCCAACCACTTTGAAACTGGAATCTAGCCCTACCAGCTTCAGAGAGGGATCTCTTTGTATGATTTAGCTATGTTTTAACTTTGATATATTAGGCTAGTTAAACAAAATAAGATTGAATGGTTTGTTTTCTTTTTGTTAAGTTGGCTGAAAAAGGTTTTTATGCCTCCGTTGGGCTATGAGATCTGTATTATAAAGATAGATATCTAAACAGAAACTAAAAGATTCTTTTCATAGGGCAAGATAATGCATTCATTGGATTCTTTAGCAGTAAAGTGATGAATAGTGGAAAAGATGAGAATATCAATTAAAGTAAAGAAGCATTTAAGAATTTCTTCGCTGTAATATCAGAAAGATAAACATTAAGATCTTTCAAAGCCAGAAACAGGGTATACAAAGATAAATACTGCAACATGCGCTAATTTAAAAGATTAGGTTATAAAACAATATGACAACTGAGGGAGAAAAACATTTAACATAGAGAAGAAAACGTCACCAATGAATAACACGCGAGAATCCTGTGAAACGTCCCTTTGTATTACTGGAAGATCTCTTGATAAAAAATACACTCTTTCTAGCTTACAGGGCATAAAGATCAACCCTTAGTGCTTCAAAGTTTGAAGTATTTATAATAAAAAATTACATACGATGTTGTCATTAAAGATCAGGACGTGGCAAATTCTAAATTTAGCTAACTAACTCAACAAGATACAAAAATTTAGGAACTGTTTGATGATGTGTTGAAATCTTCATGCTGATTTCTGGGGTAAACCATTGGTGAGTCCTCTTCACGACTTCGCCTGATTGGATTGCTAACTGGGCTTGGACACCTCAACTCTTACTCGATCAAATTGCATAGTTTTTCCCATCGAAGGTGACCAGGAACGACAACTTTGAGTAGTCTTCGGTATACTTCATCCATCTTTGTATACTTGGCAAAAGTTGGCTTGACGATGAAAATGTACCGGATCTCGTGCTGTATGATGATGTCTGACTGTAAAGCTTCTAAGAACGCCTTGCCCGTGATACTGCCCTGTATTCCCAAGAATTTCAAACTATCTTTAGCCATGGTGTCTAGTTTCTTTTTATAATCAGATAATGTCATTAACCTGTCATTTATGACCCTTAAGCCAGGGAGGCCTTTGTTCTGCAGAGCTTCAATTTTGCTGAAAAATCTTTGAACTCCTATTTTCATAGTTTGGACATTTTCCTCCAACTGTAGCATCAATCCTCTTTTGGTCAGGACCCTCTTGACCTTGAGGATAGTTTCTGTCCTATCTTCAATTTTAAAATCCTCTAACTCTTCTTTGGTTTTTGAATTCAGGAATTTAATGATCTCAGTGGCTTCTGTGGGCTTCTCTCCCAGTCTTGCTCTTATTTTCTCAATAGACTCCTTGCTTCTTTGCACTAGTTTGTTTTGCTCGAACATGATTTGTACCATAGGCCAAATTTCATTTACGGACTTGGTGATATCCATCCAGACACTTTCCTTGACCTCAACAAGTGTTTTTCCTGCCACTGTTTGCTTTTGAAGTTGTTGCAATTTCTGTTTGAGCTTGTCTGATGTTTGTTTCTCCTTGGAGTAGCTGGTTTGGTAAGAAGAATTGAGTTCCTAAAGGTTCTCAACCTCCTTTTTAATTCTGCTAATCTATGTCTCTTGCAAATTCAACTCTTCCATGGATTTTTCCAGTTCTACTGTCTTCTCCAGAGCTATCAGTGGAGTTGCTGAGGGAATTTTTGGTACAGATGTTGTGCTTACTCCTATGAGTGGAACTGAACTCAATGGAATGACTTCCATGGGCTTTGATTGTTCCTTCTCAGTCACTAACCTTTCCAGTTCTGCTTCCATCTCTTTCAACTGTGCATTCTGCTCCGTGATCAACTTGAGCTTCTCATCCTTTTCACCTTCTATCTCGGCTATCGCCTTTGCCTGTGCATCTTCTGTTGGTGGCAGTTTCAACTGTTTCCTTAGAGATGCTATATCAACATTTTTCTTTTTAAGCATCTCCTCAACTGCTTTCACATTCGAGGGGTCATAGCCGATCTTGAGGACCAATTCTTCCAACATCTTAATTCTGTTATCTTTTGTAAAGGATGATATCTTTTCTAATTTTAGCTGTGTCTGGACATTGCTCAAAGATACTTATAATTTAGCTGCCGCAATAGAAGAATTTACCAACGTGGAGAAAACCATTTCCCCATTTTGCCTGTGCAGGTCCATTTGATTAGTAGGATGCACATCCTTAGTATGAAACTCGAATGTTGCCCAACTATCTGTGCTGTGTCGTTGATGTTTGTTTCCAAAAATGAGCATAAGTACAGTTGGTCAGTGTCTAATTTTTCTTTTTGATCAGGTCATACTTCTCAAACACACTTAACTTTGGTCCTACTTTACTTGGCTGGTCAACTAGTGGAGTATTCGTGGGCTTCTTAGGCAAAACTATAGACATGATCTGCTTGTTTCTTGTGCTAAGAAGTGATCGATCATATTTCATAGTTACAATGGATTGGATTCCCTTTTCACCAGCCGTGTGACATAGACCTATCAGCCCTCGGGATAAGATCCACTCACAGGATCGTTTGATTTCCCCTTGAGCTGAAATGGCTCTTTCAGTTCCCTGTTGGAATCTTCGTTTATTGATCCACAGGTCCTTTTCGCAACTCGCAATATCATGAGTTTGCGAGTCGAAGCTCCCAACTCTTCCTTCCCAATCTCGCGATACCCAAAATGCTGATACGGGTATGGCTCTTCCTCTGTCAGCTCCTTCCTTGCGTGACTGTCGGCTAGGCTAAGCGCTAGCACCTTTCTCTACTCACCGCTTCGTGAGTTTCAACGTCCAACCTTGGAAACTTCCTTTCATGAACCCCTGAGAAGTGATATTGACTTTTCTCCTCATGTTCTCGCTGCTCGCGACTTTGCGAGTCGAAGGGTCGAGCTCACATACTCTTATCTCATGAATCCCCAAGACGCGAGAGGTCAACAGGTGTTGACTCCCTTCTCCTAGCGACGTGTATTCGTCTGTCTATTTCCCAGGCCCACCTTGTGGTTTTGCCACATGTTTCCTCCGTGCCTCGACTCTTGAGACTTCGCTACTCGTGAAGTAAAAAATGACTCCTTTCAACCTCCGAACCCCCAAAGGCGCTATAGGCGATGGGGTTCCTGATCCAATGGTCCTCCCATTCCCTAGATCCAATGACTGTCTTTGCTCCTCGTGATTTCGCCACTCGCGACTTGGAGCACCCAACTCCTGGGCTCTCACCTGGCGAACCTCCGAGCTCGCGAGATCCCTTGATCTCTGCCACCTGTCCTCCTCAGATGGACAGTCCCAATCTTCTCGCGACTTCACCTCTCGCAAATTCGAAGGAATTCCCTCTCTAACCTCCAATGTTTGAATCCCCGATAGAGAGGATCTCGTGACACGTGTCCTTCTTCCAGCAAATGACTCAGATTCCTTCCCTATTTCGGGACTTCGTCTTTCACGACCTCGCGAATCTTGATGCAAAGGTTTTAAACCTTCAACTCGCGAATCCACAAAATGAAATTCCATGAATGATCCAACGGCCCTTGTTGGCTCAGATCCTACAACCCGATTTATCCTGAGCTTGCACTTAGAAAAAAACTCACCGTAACCTTCTTGCTCCTCTGCAATATCTGACGGCTTCTTGGACTTCATGAATTCTCCACAGAGAATTTCAACCGTCCAATTCCTCCTTGATGACTCTTGTGAAGTGAACATGGTATTCCTTCGCTAGAACTTATCTTCTTGCAAGTAAATTTGCAATGCCTCCCCTTTGAACGTTTCAAGGTACTAAACCTCCTGAGATTTTCTTCGACAGCTTCGAAGATCCTATCCCTCCTGAGCTTGATTGAAAAATCCTCAAGTTCTTTGGGGAAAATTCCTGCACGCACTCCTTGTGGCACTTCTTCAAATACACTCCAAGTATTTGAATTCTTAGACTTTGTGCTCTCTTTTTGCAGCAACAGTCCTTCAATTCTTCCCTTAGGTTATAAACTCTGAGAATCTACTCGGCCTGCGCACACCTTGCACGGCTCTTGTGCTTAACTTGCACTTCTGCGAGAATGAGAACAATGCTATCCCTCCTGAGCTTGCAGAGACAAACTCTGACTTCTATCAACGCACACCTTGCGAACAATTTCACTGCACTCCTTGCAGGAAAACTCTTGCTCAGACAGAGAAACAATTGAAACTCATTCTTTACTCTCTCACTCTTCAGATTTCAGACATTAAATATGAAATCATACATTCACGCATCAAAGAAAATGCATAACAGAGAGTAAACAAGCATATATCAATCAACATGTACAACACAGAAAGCAATTGGACACCATGAGTCTGAACTAAATATCTTTGTATTAATCCAGAATTTCTGTACATGGGGTTTTACTCTACACAACTCTCTGCTTCTGCTCTCCTATGCTCTCTTGATTGATAATGTTTCTAATGTTACAATGATACAAGTGAGGGTGTCTATATCCGTTTTCCCTCCGGCTCCTAAAACTATCTAATCTAAGAATTCAAAGCTACCTACTTACATTTACTATCATAAATGCCTCTTAGTCCTTCAGACGAGAGCGAGATGCTCAAGGTATGATTACAATCTACAGGTATTCCCTTTCTTAACTATTACATTTAAGTTTGGCATATCAAACTTCAAAACATTTCAAACAATTCATCATGTGCCAAAATGCGTTGGTGTTTTGTCCCACGCTCACTTGTTGTTGGCAATGCTCCTGCATCATACTCCCTCACTTGAAAATTTTCATGGGCTCCTGTCCATGAGATCTCACACGGTCTGTCCATGCTTCTGGATCTCTACTTCGTTCTCCCAAATGGCATCTTCAATTGGATGTCCCTTCCACTTGACCAAGTATTCAAAATATTCCTTTCGCCTAGTCCTCTTACTAACTCTTTTGTCGAGTATGCTTTCCATCTGTGGCTTCTTTACAACTGGCATCTGTTTAGTCCACTGAACCTCTGGTTGTTCACCGTCTGCTCCAGCTTTGTATGGGTACAAATCTGAGACATTGAATATCGGAGAAATTCCGATCCCATCGGGTAATTCAATCTCATAAGCATTTGCCCCAAATTTCTTCAAGACCTTACATGGTCCGATCTTCTTCATCTTCAGTTTGTTATATGTCCCCTTCAGGAATCTTTCCTTTCTCAGATGTGCCAGAATCAAATCACCAACCTCAAATTGAAGTTATCTCTTGTGTTGATCTGCTCTGCGCTTATACTCTTGGCTCGAGTTCTGCAATCGCTCCTTCACCTGGCTGTGAAGTTCCTTCATTGCATCGGCAAAATCTTTTGCACTAGCACTTCTTATCTCATCCCATTCTGAATCCCTCAGTTTAGATACTCCTCTTGGCTGTGTCCCATAAACAATTTGGAATGGAATTTGCCATGTGCTTCTGTTGATTGAATCATTATATGAAAATTCTGCCTGTGGCAGAATATTATCCCACTGACTGTGGTGTTCTGTCACCAAGCTCCTAAGCAAGTCTCCCAAACTTCTATTCACAACTTCTATCTATCCATCCATATAAGGATAATAAGCTGAACTGAACGACAAGTTCGTTCCTATCTTTTTCCATAAGGTTCTCCAGAAGTGTCCCACGAACTTGGTGTCTCGATCTGAAACTATGCTCCTTGGTAAGCCGTGAATTTGAATGACCTCTTTGAAAAATAGATTCGCAATGTGAGTTGCGTCATTGGTTTTCTGACACGGTATGAAGTGTGCCATCTTAGAAAATATATCTACTACCACAAATATTGAATCAAACCCTCTTTGTATTCTTGGTAGCCCCAATATGAAGTCCATGCTAACTGCATCCCACGGCCTATCAGGTATGTGTAATGGTTGATAAAAGCCTTCATTCTACCTCTTTCCTTTTGAATGCTGACAAATTCTGCATCTGTCCATGAATCTTTTTACATCTTCTCTCATTCTTGGCCAAAAATATGACTCGTTTAACTTTGAGAACGTCTTGTCATGACTGAAATGTCCGGCCAATCCTCCACTGTGTTTCTCCTTCAGCAAATTCTCCCTCATGGATCATTTTGGAATACAAAGTTGATTACCTCTTAATAGCAATCCATCCTAGATCATGTACTCTGTCCATTGGCTTCTGTCCCTGAGAATTGGATTCTCAACTACTTCATATGCCTCCTTAAAATCTGGATCATCTCTGTACATGTCCCTGAGATCATCAAAACCCAATGTTTTGACTCTGAACTCCTGCAACAACAAACATTTCCTACTCAAAGCATCAACAACTTTGTTAGCAGTTCCAAAAATATGCTTAATTACAAAAGTAAAGTTCTGCATGTATTCAACCCATTTAACATGTCTTTGATTCAACTTCTCCTATTGAGTCACAAATTGCAAAGCATGATTGTCACTGTATAAGACAAACTCCTTTAGGATTAAGTAATGTCTCCATTTCTTCAATGCTTGAATAATAGCATAGAACTCCTTGTCATACGTGGAGTGTTTAACTTTCGCTTCATTCAGCTTCTCGCTGAAGTATGCTATCATCTTGTCTTCTTGGCTCAAGACTGCCCCTATTGCAAATCCACTTGCATCACATTTTACTTGAAATGTCTTTTTGAAATCTGACAACACCAAAATTGGTTGTTCCGTGATTTTCCTTTTCAACAAATTAAAACTTTTCTCATCCTCTTCTATCCAGTGAAAATATTTATGTCTTTTTTTCACTGTGTCCATCATTGGTGCACTAATTCCACTGAAATTCCCGATGAACTTCCGGTAGAAACTAGCCAATCCATGAAAACTTCTCACCTCAAATATATTCTTTGGCGATGGCCAATTCTTAATTACCTCCACCTTATCTGGATCCATCCTCAACTTATCTACAGAAATAACAAAACCCAAATAAATTAGATCTGTCTTCATGAATGAGGATTTATTCATGTTTATCAGCAGCTTCTCTTGGTGTAGCCTCTTCATGACTGTAGCCAAATGTTTCAGATGCTCTGCCTCCATTTTACTGAAAATCAGTATGTCATCAAGATACATAATGAAAATTTTTCTGATGAACTCCTTCAAGACTTCGTTCATCAACCTCATGAAAGTACTTGCCACGTTTGTTAATCCAAACGGCATAACAATCCATTCATACAACCCTTCATTAGTCTTGAAGGCTGTCTTCCATTCATCACCTTCTCTCATACGAATCTGGTGATATCCACTTTTCAAATCAATCTTCGAAAAAAATTTGGCCCCACTTAAGCAATCCATCAGATCATCCATCCTTGGCAATGGAAATCTGTACCTGATGGTAATCTTGTTAATTGCTCTTGAGTCAGTACACATCCTCTAGCCTCCATCTTTCTTCGGACTGAGCAATGTCGGAACAACACACAGACTCAAGCTTTCTCTAACCAACCCTTTGTTCATTAAGTCTTGGACCTGTCTTTTGACTTCTTCATTCTCCTGCAGCGTCATTCTCCAGGTATGAGATCAATATGATGACTCACACTTCTGATCGGTGGCAATGAACGAGGTAGTTTGTCCACTACTATATCAACAAATTTCTCCAGCAACTCCTGGATTTCCTCCGGTAGATCATCCACTCTTGTACTGGTTAAAAAAAATTTAGGCTTCACGACCATAATGAATTATGGTTCCTCCTTCCTCTTAACCTCTGTAAGAAGTTCCTTCCCACTCATGAGAAGTACAGTGTTGCTTACTTCACTTTTCACCTCCTTATCTTTGATTGGAAGCAACATGTGAGTTCCCCCATTCTTCTCTAGGGTGTATGTGTTCTTCTTCCCATCATGGATCACATTTCTGTCATATTGCCACGGTCTACCCAGCAATAAATGACAAACATCCATGGGAATAACATCACAGAGTATTTTATCTTTATACCCACCTATTTTAAACTCAACTAAACATTGTTTAGTGACATTTACCTGATGTCCTTTTTGTAGCCACGAAACTCTATATGGGCTTGTATGTTCAATCGTCTCTAGCTCCAGCTTTTCTACCATCTCTGTAGAAATGAGATTATTTTTGATACCACTATCCACAATGACTTTGCATACCCTATCTTTGGTCTTGCAAGCGGTCTGAAAAAGTCTATTCCTTTGGACCGAACTCTCCACCTCCTTCTCCAATGTTAAGAGAACTTTTTGCATCATCAATGATCTTCCACCTTCAGCATCTTCTGCCTCAACATTCCACCTCTGTGCTTTGGCAATGTGAGTCTCACCACTTTCTTTCTTTCTGTCTGGACACTCATAAGATTTATGTCCGACCTTTCCATATGTGAAGCATTTCACCAATCCAACTCTTCCTCTTCCTCTACCTCTGGTACGATGAAAAATGTTTCCATTAGCATACTGACCTCTCTGTTCAGTATGTTGCCCTCTATGTGAGCTTCCACCTCTCTCAGTTTGAGTCTAAGGTTTCTTCCACTCTTCCTTGGGTTTCTGATTTCTATCCTGGACAACTGATTTACCTCTGGGATGACTTCTGCCTCGGCCTTTTTGACCTTGTTTTCTTCTCAGCTTCTCTTCAACTTTTAGAGCCATCTGATAAGCATATTCCATCGTTCATATGGTCATCATGCTCATCTCATCCTGAATGTCATATCTTAGACCATTCATGTACCTAGCAACTTTTTCATCATCACTTTTGCGATGACCTACCCTGATGATGAGCCTGTAGAATTCTTCAGTGTATTCCTTCACTGACATCAGTTTCTGTCTCAAATTTTGCATTCTCTGAAAGAAAGTAATTTGGTAATCCATGTGAATGAATTTCTCCTTCATCTTCGCGATCATCCTATCCCAACTCTTGATCTTCTGCTTGCCTTTGCAGCGCCTGTCAGCTTGTAGCTCATCCCACCACAATGCTGCATGTCCTTTAAGTCTTGTGACAACATGTTTGAACTTTTTTTCCTCCTTAACATCTTCATAGTCAAAATATGTGTCCAGAGCTCTAATCCAGTCTAGAAGCTCTTCAACATCTAGGTTTCCTTCATATACTGGAATTTCCATTTTTTCCCTAGCACCCATTCTTGTAACAGCCCTAATTAGGCGTTCATTTGCTGCATCTTCTGTTGTGACTTCTTCTCCTTCATGTCTAGCTTCATTTTCACTTTCGAAATAACTGACATCTCCAACACCAGTTGTGCACCTCTGTGATGTCTCCATGTCCTTGAGTCTGGCATGTATGTCATGCATCTCTCTTTCCATGGATGGATTTGGCACCTGCCTACCCCTTCCTCTTGGCATTTCCCTTTCCTCTGGCAGATTGGGTTTTTGTCTGTCTCTTCTTCTCGGTGGCATGGCTGAGATTTCTTTCTCGCTTCCCCTGTCTGAAGTATACAAACAGAGTCAAGCTCTGATACCACACTGACGCATACCTATCGGCCCTTAGGCCGAGATCCGCTCACAGGATCGTTCGATTTCCCCTTGATCTGAAATGGCTCTTTCGATTCCCTGCTGGAATCTTCGTTTATCGATCCACAGGTCCTTTTTGCAACTCACAATCTCATGAGTTTGCGAGTCGAATCTCTAGACTCTTCCTTCCCAATCTCGTGATACCCGAAATGCCGATACGGGTATGGCTCTTCATATGTCAACTCCTTCCTTGCACGACTGTCGGCTAGGCTAAGCACTAGCACCTTTCGCTACTCGCCGCTTCATGAGTTTCAACGTCCAATCGTGGCATCTTCCTTTCATGAACCCTCGAGAAGTGATATTGACTTTTCTCCTTGTGTTCTCGCTGCTTGCGACTTCACAAGCCGAAGGGTCAAGCACATGTACTCTTATCTCATGAATCCCCGAGACGTGAGAGGTCAACAGGTGTTAAATCCCTTCTCCTGGCAATGCATATCCGCCTGTCTATTTCCCGGGCCCAACTTGTGGTTCTACCACATGTTTCCTTCATGCCTCGGCTCTCATCACTTCGCTACTCGTGAAGTTGAAAATGACTCCTTTCAACCTCCAGACCCCCAAATGCACGATAGGCGATGGGGTTCTTGATCCAACGGTCCTCATGTTCCCTGGATCCAATGGCTATCTATGCTCCTCGCGATTTCTCCACTCGTGACTTGGAGCACCCAAATCCTAGGCTCTCACCTAGCAAACCTCCGAGCTCGCGAGATCGCTTGTTCTCTGCCACCTTTCCTCCTCAGATGGATGGTCCCAATATTCTCGTGACTTTACCTCTCACAAAGTCGAAGGACTTCCCTCTCTGACCTCTGATGTCTGAATCCCTGATAGAGAGGATCTCATGACACCTGTCCTTCTTCCAGTGAACGACTCAGACTCCTTCGCTAGTTTGGGACTTCGTCTTTCTCGACCTCACAAATCTTGATGCAAAGGTTTTAAACCTTCAACTCACGAATCCACAAAATGAAATTCCGTGAATGATGTAATGGCCCTTGTTGGCTCAGATCCTATGGCCCGATTTCCCCTAAGCTTGCACTTAGAAAAACACTCACCGTAACCTTCTTGCTCCTCTGCAATATCTGACGGCTTCCGGGACTTCGTGAATTCTCCATGGATAATTTCGACCATCCAATTCCTCCTTAACGACTCTTGTGAAGCGAACACGGTATTCCTTTGCTAGAACTTATCTGCTTGCAAGTAACTTTGCAACGCCTCCCCTTTGAACGCTTCAAGGTACTAAACCTCCTGAGATTTTCTTCGACAGCTTCAAAGATCTTATCCCTCTTGAGCTTGATTGAAAAATCCTCAAGTTCTTTGGGGAAAATTCCTGCGCGCACTTATTGTCGCACTTCTTCAAATACACTCCAAGTATTTGAATTCTTAGACTCTGTGCACTCTTTTTGCAGCAGCAGTCCTTCAATTCTTCCCTCAGGTTACAAACTCTGAGAATCTACTCAGCCTACGCACACCTTGCATGGCTCCTGTGCTTAACTTGCACTTCTGCGAGAATGAGAACAATGTTATCCCTCCTGAGCTTGCAGAGACGAACTCAGACTTCTGTCAATGCACACCTTGTGGACAATTTCACTGCACTCCTTGTAGGAAAACTCTTGCTCAGACAGAGAAATAATTGAAACTCATTCTTTACTCTCTCACTCTTCAGATTTCAGACATTAAATATGAAATCATACATTCACGCATCAAAGAAAATGCATAACATAGAGTAAACAAGTATATATCAATCAACATGTACAACACAGAAAGCAATTGGACACCATGAGTTTGAACTAAAGATCTTTGTATTAATCCAGAATTTTTGTACATGGGGTTTTACTCTACACGGTTCTCTGCTTCTGCTCTCCTATGCTCTCTTGATTGATAATGTTGCTAATGTTACAATGATACAAGTGAGGGTGTCTATATCCATTTTCCCTCCGGCTCCTAAAATTGTCTAATCTAAGAATTCAAAGCTACCTACTTACATTTACTAGCATAAATGCCTCTTAGTCCTTCAGACGAAAGCGAGACGCTCAAGGTCTGATTACAATCTACAAGTACACCCTTTCTTAACTATTACATTTAAGTTTGGTGTATCAAACTTCAAAACATTTCAAACAATTCATCATGTGCCAAAATGTGTTGGTGTTTTGTCCCACACTCACTTGTTGTTAGCGATGCTCCTGCATCACCGTGTCAAGTGTATGACTGGTTTTTGGATTTTGGTGTGTAATTGGAAATCTTCAGTGGAGACTTCAGAGACGGAAGGTGAAGTATCCTTCATAGGTATTTTCTCCTTAGGAACCTATGGTGTGGTAGTCTGTGAGATGATGTCCAAAGGGTCTTGCTGTTCCATCTCTACCAGAGTGTTTGACTACCATTCTGTTTGATTTGCGAACTTTTCTATCTCAGGTTTGGGTGTATGAACATATGGAACATTTTTATATTTAATCCTCGCCTCAGAAATTATCCCACATGGATCATAGTGCCACATGAAACTAACATAAAACTTCATTTCTTTCAACAGTCTGTCTGCTTCCTACCCAACGCCTCGGCTATTGCAGATGAAAGACCCTATTTGCCCTTTAATTCTAAGCTGCTGTTTCTTTTTCAGAGACACAAAATGTATGTCATCTGAGTTAATCATTTGCCTTATATACTCTAGGGAAAATATCCTCATGGGTAGATACTTGGTCAATTTGTATGGAGCCAACACGCATCCATATACTCTGATCTCGGTCTGATTTTGGTAAAGATACCAGTCTCCAGTTTTTGCAAGGTCTAAGAGGTGTAAAATCCTTTGAATCTTCTCATTTATTCTTGGTTAGGTCTACCACCGAGCATGCTCACCACAGGATGGTAGAACTACTCAATAAACTGTTTGAAACTGAACTCTGTTGAATTTTTTATGAGTAGTGAAGTCCAAGCTGTTACCGCCTGGGGCCTCCCATCCTTGTCCATTTTCTGCATTGAAAACGAGAAATTTTCTTCTTGAAAGAAAGTGAACATGTAGGCCAGTATTGAGGAATACCGGAACATTCCTTCTGAGGCAAATTTTAAGAATTGCTCATGAATACTGTTCGCCAGGAAAGTGTTGTAATCAAACTGCATGGTGAGTCTTTATTTTGTGGAGAAAATGGACAGGAAACCCAATATGGGTTGATCCACCCATTGGTCGGAAAAATAACCAAGCAGAGCACAGAGCGACGAAATGATTTGGTTTGCCTTTATTGAGAATAGGGAGGAAGGGTACGGGGGATTTTTCTTGGGGAGATGAGCATCCCGAGGGAGGAAAAGCTCAAAAATCTGGGCTCTTTGAGGGAATGATAGTTTCTGGTACAACTCCGTGATGACTTTGAGATTGAAAGGGGAGGCAGATTCAGTTCTGGGTATCTGCATCATCTGATCAATGGCCTCAGGTGTGATGAAGAAAAGAGTTTCTCCTGATGAAGATAGTATGGCTCTCTGGTCGGGGATGTAATGAGCCTGACATTTGAGGGCAAATTCAGGGAAATGGTGAACCTGGGCAGAAAGATACAGAGGAAGGTTGGATTCCTAGAACCCAATTTCATCGCTTTGATCTAAGAAAATATATTTTAGCCATGACTGAAAATCCATGAAGTCAAATTCACACCTGGTGTCTGCGATTAAATGATCTTTGTTAGCCAAATGGATCCTGTCAAGGTTGAGAGTAGGTGGGAGGAAAGGATTTTCATCGGCTTCTTCTTTTTTGGATTTTGGCACCATCACTGTGAAAATACCTGCAATTCAAACAAAACATTAGTGGGGATGACTATGGTTTTGGATGGCTGACTGAAATGGAGAGGAGACAGGGAAAAATTCTCTGGTGCGATGGACAAAGTAAACAGTGGGAGAATGAAGGAAAAAAGGTAGTTTTGAGCAAACGGATACCCCGTTGGGCACGGGAGACAGATCAGTAGGATAATGGATAAGTTATCCAATAATAAATGGCCAACGGGTCCTTTAGAGTGTGAGATGGTAGGTAACAAAAAATGACAAGTACGATAGGGTGATGTGGAGGGTGTTGATTGGGAATTGACCATGATGAAGGGACTTGTAACGTGCAAACAGGGGGAATGGACTGAGAGAGTTATGAGATGTGATCTTTAGGGGAACAAGTGGAAAATG
>ML782510.1:253000-265304 GCA_009831015.1 Picea engelmannii
GGTACGTGGTGGGAATCTGGACCAATGGATTCCCACCAAGTAGAGAAAAGGACCCGCGAGAAAAAAAAAACTCCATTCTGAACCCCCCCCCCCTCCATCGTTAAAGGCAGACCGGTCGGGGGGGTCCGATAAATACCATTAGCCTTCCATCGGTGCACCTACCACTGGACCGTAGATCTAAGAACGATGTTTAACCAACATTCTAGACCCCCCCCCAATCATTAAAAGAAGAACGATCGGGGGGGGGTGTCTGGAATTCAATCTCAACCGTGGATCTAGGCGCCGACGCCTCAACTGTTCAGATGCGTGCCTTCGTTATACATGATTCCGGACCTCCCCCTTATCATTAAAGGTAGAATGATTGGGGTGGGGTCCGAAAAAACTTATCAACCGTAGATCTCAGCGCCAACACCTCAACCATTCATCTATGTGTTGTCTTTAATCTGTGAGCACAAACTCATTTTTTCTTTGAAAACTTAGGATAAGTGCTTTAAGTGGGTTTGTCCAAGCTTTCCCTAATTTTATCACCATGGGGTTAGACATTCAACTTTCAAACATCAAAGATAGGGTTCAACATCGATCATCATGCCTGTTTTATTGAGATAAAGCAAACTAACCTATGCTCTAACCTAATTACCTATGACATTTAGCCCAGATTAAATTGTTGGACTAAAAAATTTCTCTATCCTGGGGTTATTTGACCAAGATTAGATAGTTTGGTCAAATTTATTCACTAGCTAACCTAATTTGCTTGGCTAACATTAAACAGTTTGGCCAAGCTTATTCACTACTCCTATTGACATCAATTTAAAAGGACCTGGCCATGCTTAAACTGTATGGACCAAGTCATTGTTATTTCATGGGGCTCCATATAAATTTCTTTTATGCCCTCTTTTATTCTTTTCTTTATTTTTTCTTTTTCTTTTTCTCAATTTATTTACAGAATGGAAAATCATTTGACAAACAAAACACTAAAGTGATAACATTTCAGTCACCAGTTGATCCTATAAATTATAGGGTTATAACAACGGCTCCACCTGGGGATGGTACTCTCCTTGTGAAGTGCCAAGAATCCTGTTTTCTGATGTTCTGAAAAATTTCTCCACAGTTGCCTTTGTTGTATGATTTGTTTTATTTTTGAAAATTTGATGAAAATGTTTAGTGGCTTAGGGCCTTCTCTACGGGCTTCAACCATATGATCAAAGTTATTCACTCAAAACTTGTAAGAAAAATGAAATGATTTGTACAATGGAAAGGTGTAACTAGAGGTCCCTACTGAGGAGGTGAATAGTGCTTCAACATTATGCCATTCACAAGTCCTCCTAGAAGATTGGTCCCATCCCTGTTGTTGAGAAAGAAAGCATTATTTCCTCTAAATGCATGAATTATGTAAGGTCCCTTCCATAGACTGTCGAATTTTCCATGCTTCCCCTTATCTTCATTTCGAGCATCCCATCTCAGAACCAGGTCACCTAGCTCAAAGTCATCTTTTTTAGTTCTTTTATCAAAGATCATTTTTATGCTCTCGTAGACAACCTGAGTTTTCTTGTATACTTCTTCTTTGGACTACTGCAAGTGGATCATCTGGTTTATCCTTCTTTGGGAATCGTTCGGCTCGGATTGCATCTCTTGCAGCAGTTTCATGACAGGAACCCCTAAGGAGGTAGGAAAAACTGCTTCCGTGCCATAGACCAACTGATATGGAGACATACCAATTGACCTCTTGGTGGTCAGTCTGTCGGCCCACAGTGAAAAAACCAACTTGTTATGCCATGACATTTTGTTTTCTTGCAACGTCTTCTTAATAATGTTCACCAAGGTTTTATTGGATGACTCCGCTAGCCCATTTCCCTGAGGGTAATAAGCTGTGGAATGTCCCAAACTGATATGATACTGGCTACAAAAATTTATGAGCTTCTTGGATCGGAAAACAACTTCATCGTCATTTATAATTTTTCTTGGACACCCAAAACGAGACAAGATATTATTTTCTAGAAATTTAATAATGACAGAATCAGTAGCTTGCCTGCTTGGTACAGCTTCAATCCATTTTGTGAAATAGTCCGTAGCAGTAAGAATCCACCTGTGCTAGCCCGAAGAGGGAGGATGTATTTCTCCGATAAAGTATAATCCCCATTGCTGGAAAGGAGCTTCAACATATATTGGTTTCAAGGGAAAAGGAAGGAGCTTCTTTTTTCCCTTGAACACCTGACATTTATGGCATGAAGTCACTTTCTGATGCACATCAACAAACAGTGTAGCCCAATAGAACCCAACTCTGAGAATTTTATTAGCTGTGGTCTTCCAGCTTAGGTGACCACCACAGTCTCCTGCATGAAAATCCTGCAATACTTTGTCAGCTTCATCCTTTAACAGACAATTCAACAAAATAGCTCCAGGATCCTTCCAATAAAGATTGCCTTCTAGAATGCAAAATTTTAATTCTTTCAATTTCAAAAACCTAGCTTTAGTTTTGGTCAGACCAAGGGGAGCTTGTAAGTTATGCAAAACAAATATCAGGTCTACGTACCATGGAGAGTTCATAAATACCTCTTTCACGCTTGGAGTTGCCTTCTCTCCCTATTCATCTACTGCAACTAAGAAATTAATATCAAGAGAATGGAAATTGGATTCCGCCATTAACTTTGCTAGACCTTGACCTTTAATCAGTTTAGTAGGCTTAATCTCTATGTCATACTCTAGAATGATAGAAATCCATTTCCCTCTTCTTCCATCTGGATTGTCATGGGTTAAAATATCCTTCACTACTGCGTTCAGAACGTATGCGATGGTGTGGGAATGGAGAATATATACTCTATAATCCTTTATGGCTTTTACTAGGGAAAAATCTTGTTTCTCCATTATTTTATAATTCAAAGAAGAATCTCTTAAAGATTTACTGAAAAAGGCTATGGGTTGTTCATACCCTTCATTGTTTTTCTGTAGTACTATTGCTGCAATGGTATGTTCAGAAGCGAAAGAAAAAAGGTAAAAATCTTTGGCGAAGTCAGGACTAATCAAGACTGGAGCCTGTGTGAGTGCATGTTTAACTTGTTCAAAAGATGGCTTGGATTCAGAGTCCCATTTTATTTTTGTGTCCTTTTTTAACATGTTGGTGATGTTCCTGAGAAGCTCAGCTAGGTTAGGTATGAATCTTCTTAGAAAGTTTATTTTTCCAATGAAAGATTGTAACTCTTTGATATTCCTTGGGTTTTCCAGTTTTTGAATGGCTTCTATTCTGCTGGGATCTATCTTAATTCCGTCCTTAGAGATTATGTGCCCCAACATTTTACCTTCCTCTAATCCGAAAAGGCTTTTCTTAGGATTTAGAGAAATCCCAAATTTCCTGCATTTCTCAAACACTTGTCTGAGATGTCATAAGTGCTCTTCATCAGACTGGGAATAAACAATTACGTCGTCCAGATAAATGACAATAAACCTATCAAGTTCTTCCACAAAAGTGATGTCCATTGCTCTTTGGAAAGTGGTCCCAGTGTTCATCAAACGGAAAGGCATTTTCACGTACATGAGGTACCCCAAGGTGTTGTGAAGGTTGTTTTCTCTTGGTCATCTGGATGAACGAGAACCTGGTTATAGCCTGAGAAACCATCCAGTAAGGAGATTCGGATAGATCCAAATACCTTTTGTAATATGTGATCCATTTTTGGCAATGGGTAGTTGTCCTTTAGGGAAACCTTGTTTAGGTTTCAGAAATCAATGCAAAGCCTGATTTCCCCAATTTTCTTTCGGGTTGGGACCAGATTTGAAACCCATTTGGAAAATCATAAGGGGACTATGATTTTAGCATCATACATCTTTTTAATTTCTTTTTCTATCGGGGGAAGTAACTTGGGATTGATTCTCCTAAGTTTCTATATGAAAGGTTTTTTATCTTCTTTTATCGGGATTCTATGTTGTATGATGCTCGTGTCATAAGATTTTAAATCTTTATATCCCCAAGCAAACATGTCTGCATATTCCTTGAAAAGTTTGATGTATTTGAGTTTCTGCTCAGGGGGTAAGGATTTGGAAAGTTTTACTATCCTGGGTTTCTCTTCTGTCCCTATGTTACAGTCTTCAACCTCTTTACCATTGGCTTCAATTTTAGGTTTTTTAGCTACATCATTAAAATCAAATAAGTCTTCTAACGGAACTAAACCCCTAGGTAAAACATTACTCTTTAAATGAAAAACATCAGATTCTATCTCATCTCCACCTAACTCTACTGAATCTATTTTATTTACACTATCATTTCCAAAAATAGATTTATTCACATTTTCATCATCATTTTCTAAGTCTATGTTTGTACACTCGAAATCATTTTTACATTGTAGAAAATCTTCAATTTGATCATCGTTCCCAAAAACCTGCCAGTGCCTGATGTTGTCCGGGATAGTCGGTCTGCACTTCACCTCCACCGTGTATGGGTGAGTGGAACAAAAAGGTATCTTGCATGTAGCTGCTGATGCAGCTAACCCATTTGCTAAAATGTTTTGTCCCCTAGGCATCACCTGCAAATCAACTTCAGTGAAACATTGAAGGGCATCCAAAACAACATTTCTATAAGCTCTAAGCATGGGATGTTTTGCTGCATACTCACCTTTAATTTGTTTGATAATTAATTCAAAATCGCCTCTTACCATGATTTGTTTGGCACCAACCTTCTTTAGTAGTTTTAGGTCGAGCATCAAAGCTTCGTACTCGGCTATGTTGTTAGTGCATTGAAAATTCAGTTTGTAAGAATGGTTTTCCGAATACCTGGTTTTGTGATTGTGCAAGCAAAATTTTGCTCCAACTCCTTCTTTGCTTACAGCTCCATCGAAGTCCATGCTCCAGAAATCTACTAGCAATTCTTCACTTATTACAAGTTTGTTCCCTTTTTCCTCAGTGATTTCTTGGACTTCGTTTGGGTCAAATGTATCTTCTTCCAACTGAGCGATTTGTTCTCCCATATCGTCGTCGTTATATAGGATGAAGGAATCTAGATCAGAGTGAGCAAAGTACAGAGGATAGTTATGGGGATTTTCCTGGCTGCTGACCATATATTTCATTAGCGTCTCTCTGCACAGTCTTCTCTGTTGTCCAAATATTGGGATGGTGGCATATGACATATCCAACTGCAACATGCCTTTCAACTTGCCCCCCAAAGACCTGGACAACAACATACCATATTTCAGGGGAATGTCCATGACCACAACATCCATAACCATGATTTTTGCTGGAATTTGAACTAGGGTGATACATAAGTCCTCGATTAACCTGATACATTTGACTTTGCTGGAGTCAAAAGAGTGTAAATCCTTGTAAGGTCTGGTGACCTCGAGTCCCAGTTTTTCCATCACTGCTTTAGGCTCAGGTTATGGGAAGCACCCAAATCTAACATAACATTATGCAGAATCAGGTCGTGTATATTAAGGCTGATGTAAAAAGGGGTGACAACACTAGTGTCAGTCTGACCATCAAATTTAGGGCCAAACAAGAGTTCAGGTTGATCATCGGTAAGATTTACCAAGTCCGAATGATTCGCTGATCCAACGGTTAAGGCCTTCGTGCCTATATCAGGCTCAATGCTCAATGCTTTGATCACCTGCGATCAGTAAGCGTTCTTACTCATCAACTCAAAAAGGGGAATGGGAATTTTCACTTTGTCTAATTCCCCTTCGAGGCTGAAAGGAGTAGGAGCTCTACTTTGGCTCAACAATTCTGATCTGTCTACCATAGTTTTCTGGGCAGAAGTATTTGGTCGGTTGGTTGATGAAACCTCAGTCTGCATTGATCTTTGTAAAATGGTAGGGTTTCTTTTTACTAGAGTTTCAACATTACCTTTCTCGGGGATCTTCTTGGTAGAAGGCTCAGGAGCTTTCTTGGTTTCGACTGTTTTCTTCGTTTCGGTTACCTTTTTTGGGGAATTTTCATCTGTCTTTTTACTTCGTAGATTGTACTGCCTGTGTACCTCCATAATGGAATTTTCAAATGCTTGTTGTTCAGTCTCTTCGGCTTCCTCACTCACCTCTATTTGAGAAAGAATCAAAAGTTCTTGCTCTTCCTGAGTAAGGAAAATGGCTTCGTTATCGTGAATGCCCATGAGGTTTATGTGTGTGTCCTCTAATTCTTCAATTACCTCCTCACCTTCATCATCATAATTTTCTTGTAGGGGTGGTCTGATCTGTTGATCAGGACCCCTCTGTTCTCTTTGATCCCTAAGATCTCTTTGCCTGATTTGAGGAGGATTTCTTCTGAAGTTAGGATTCTGAATTTGTGGAGCAGGTTGGTTTTCTCTAAGAGGATTTCTTTTGGCTACAGTAAGTCTCTCCATCATCCTTTCAATTGCTCTAGCTAAGGAATCTAGTTTGGCATCAGAAGAATATGTGGAAGGTTCCTCTTTAATCGTGACTCTCCTCTTCGTCCTTTGTCGTGCCCTCTTAGCCAGCAGGTTGGCCTCTACACTTATTACGCTTTCCTGCATGTCCTCTAGGGTGGTGGAGTTTCTTTCCCTTAATCGATACAACATATCAGCGTCGAAACCGTCAAGGAATTTTATCAGTGCCAAACCTTGTGGGGGTTTAATATTGGTTGGAATTGCATTGTACAAATTGTTGAAGCGAGTGCAGTAGTCTTGTACTGTCTCTCCTTGATTCCTTCTAATGTTTTCGTATTCTGACAAGATCTGGAGAGGGTTTTTATTTACCTCCTATCTGTCTAGAAAACTTCTTTGAAACATCGTAAGGTCAACCATTGAAGCAACATGTAATCCTTTGTACCATTTCTTAATGTCCCCAGTCAGACTCTACATAAAAAGTCTCATTTGAATGTCAGCTTCATCCACTTCCTGCAAGTCAAAATAGTCATTCATTTTATCAACGTGTTGCTATGCATTCAAGGGCCCTGTACCATCGAACTGTGGGAGTCTCGTTTGATAGTCCTAGGGCATGTCGTGTAAAGGTGCATCCAATACCAAGGGAGCATATCTGGCCACCATGATAGGTGGAGGGGGTGGGACAACAACCTGAATGATAGGTGGGGTGGTGGTAGAAAATGAGGAGGATGAGGGACTAGCTGGCACAAAGTGAGCGGTTTGAGGTTTTGCAGTGGGAGATAGTATTTCAGGGGTCCGAGGTTGTAGGATGGTTGGATCTAGAATGGTTTCAGTCACAAAGCTATCAGATTTCATTCTAAACAGGATTTGTTAAAAAATGGTGTCAAAATCGAGATCTTGAAGGGAAACAAGTTCCTCTGGAAGAGAAGGGGACTTGTGAAGGGGACTATGACTCCCTGAAACTTTTGCAATGGTCTTCTTTCTGAGTAACTGTTCTGGATTATCAGTTGCTATCGCAGGTTCTGGGTCTGGGTGGGATCGAGTATAAACTCTTTTAGGAGCCAACTTTTTTTTAATTTTTATATATTTTTATTTTTATGAATCCGAAATTACTAAGTACAAGCATTTAACAACCTTTGAACAATATTTCTTTCTCAGATTTATAATTTGTTTAGAAACAAAGTTTTCTTCTAGGGAAAAAAAATCGTGGGGTTGAATGTTTGTTTCGTTCCCCAATATGGTCGCCACTATGTTAACACTCTATAAATTCCCAGAGGTTGTCAGAGTAGAAGAAATTTACAAGAGGTAACTTTATCCAACCACTTCAAAACTGGAATCTAGCCCTACCAGCTTCAGAGAGGGATCTCTCGGTATGATTTAGCTATGTTTTAACTTTGAGATATTAGGCTAGTTAAACAAAATAAGATTGAATGGTTTGTTTTGTTTTTGTTAAGTTGGCTGAAAAAGGTTTTTACGCCTCCATTGGGATATGAGGTTTGTATTATAAAGATAGAGATCTAAACAGAAACAAAAAGATTCTTTTCACAGGGCAAGATAATGCATTCATTGGATTCTTTAGCAGTAATGTGATGAATAGCGGAAAAGATGAGAATATCAATTAAAGTAAAGAACCATTTAAGAATTTCTTCGCTGTAATATTAGAAAGATAAACATTAAGATATTTCAAAGCCGGAAACAGGGTATACAAAGATAAATCCTGCAACATGCGCTACTTTAAAAGATTAGGTTAGAAAACAATATGACAACTGAGGGAGAAAAACAATTAACATAGAGAAGAAAACATCACCAATGAATAACACGCGAGAATCCTGTGAAACATCCCTTTGTATTACTGGAAGATATCTTGATAAAAATTACACTCTTTCTAGCTTACAGGGCATACAGATCAACCCCTGGTGCCTCAAAATTTGAAGTATTTATAATAAAAAATTACATACGATCCTGTCATTAAAGATCAGGATGTGGCAAATTCTAAATTTAGCTAACTAACTCAACAAGATACAAAAATTTAGGAACTGTTTGATGATGTGTTGAAATCTTCATGCTGATTTCTGGGGTAAACCGTTGGTGAGTCCTCTTCACGACTTTGCTTGATTGGATTGTTGACTGGGCTTGGACACCTCAGCTCTTACTTGATCAAATTGCATAGCTCTTCCCATCGAAGGTTATTGGGAACGACGACTTTGAGTAGTCTTCGGTATACTTCATTCATCTCTGTATACTTGGCAAAAGTTGGCTTAACAATGAAAATGTACCGGATCTCGTGCTATATGCTGATGTCTGACTATAAAGCTTATAAGAACGCCTTGCCCATGATACTGCCCTGTATTCCCGATAATTTTGAACTATCTTTAGCCATGGTGGCTAGTTTCTTTTTATAATTAGACAGTGTCATTAACCTGTCATTTATGACCCTTAAGCCAAGGAGGCCTTTGTTCTGCAGAGCTTCAATTTTGCTGAAAAATCTTTGCACTCCTATGTCCATAGTCTAGAAGTTTTCCTCCAGCTGTAGCATCAGTCCTTTTTTGGTCAGGGCCCTCTTGACCTCTAGGATAGTTTCTGTCCTATCTTCAATTTTCAATTCCTCTAACTCTTCTTTGGTTTTTGAATTCAGGAATTTAATGATCTCAGTGGCTTCTGTGGGCATCTCTCCCAATTCTACTCTTATTTTCTCAATAGCCTCCTTGCTTCTTTGCACTAGTTCGTTTTGCTCGAACATGATTTGTACCATAGGCCAAATTTCATTTATGGACTTGGTGATATCCATCTAGACACTTTCCTTGACCTCAACAAGTGTTTTGCCTGGCACTGTTTGCTTTTGAAGCTATTGCAATTCCTGTTTGAGCTTGTCTGATGTTTGTTTCTCCTTGGAGTAGCTGGTTTGGTAAGAAGACTTGAGTTCCTGAAGGTTCTCAACCTCCTTTTTAAGTCTGCTAATCTCTTTCTCTTGCAAATTCATCTCTTCCATGGATTTTGCCAGTTCTACTGTCTTCTCCAGAGCTGTCAATGGAGTTGTTGAGAGAATTTCTGCTGTAGATGTTGTTCTTACTCCTATGAGTGGATCTGCACTCAATGGAATGACTTCCATGGGCTTTGATTATTCCTTCTCTTTCACTAACCTTTCCAGTTCTACTTCCATCTCTTTCAACTGTGCATTCTGCTCCATGATCAACTTGAGCATCTCATCCTTTTCACCTTCTATCTTGGCTATCTCCTTTGCCTGTGCATCTTCCGTTGGTGGCAGTTTCAACTGTTTCCTCAGAGATGTTATATTGACAATTTTATTTTTAAGCATCTCCTCGACTGATTTCACATTCAAGGGGTCATACCCGATCTTTAGGACCAATTCTTCCAACGTCTTAATTCTGTTATCTTTTGCAAAGAATGATATATTTTCTAATTTCAGATGTGCTTGGACATTGCTTAGAGATACCTGTAATTTAGCGGCCACAGTTGAAGCATTTTCGAACGTGGAGAAAACCATTTCCCCAGTTTTCCTGTGTAGGTCCATTTGATCAGCAGGATGCACATCCTTAGTATGAAACTCGAACGTTGCTCTTTTGTAATCAGTTATGGCTTTCGGGTCCGGCACCTGTGCCTACATAAAATCCATGTGCATTCTACCCTTCTCTGTATCGAATGCAGACAACAGTCTGTGCTGTGTCATTGATGTCTGTTTCCAAAACTAAGCATAAGTACTGTTGGTCAGCGTCTGATTTTTCTTTTTGATCAAGTCATACTTCTAAAAAACACTCAACTTTGGTCCTACTTTACTTGGCTGGTCAACTAGTGGAGTATTTGTGGGCTTCTTAGGAAAAAATGTAGACATGATCTGCTTGCTGCTTGTGCTAAGAAGTGACTGATCATCTTTCATAGTTACAGTGGATTGGATTCCCTTTTCACCAGTTGTGTCAGGTGTATGACTGGTTTTTGTCCTTTTGGTGTGTAATTGGAAATCTTCAGCCGAGACTTCGGAGACGGAAGGTGAAGTATCCTTCCTGGGTATTTTCTCCTTGGGAACCTGTGGTGTGGTAGTCTGTGAGATGATGACCGAAGGGTTCTACTGTTCCATCTCAACCAGAGTGTTTGACTCCCATTCTGTTTGATTTGTGAACTTTTCTATCTCAGATTTGGGTGTATGAACATATGGAACATTTTTATTTTTAATCCTCATCTCAGAAATTATCCCACATGGATCATAGTGCCACGTGAAACTAACATAAAACTTCATTTCAACAGTTTGTCTTCTTCCTCCCCGGCACCTCAGCTATTGCAGATGAAAGACCCTATTTTCCCTTTAATTCTAAGCTGCTGTTTCTTTTTCAGAGACACAAAATGTATGTCATCTGAGTTAATCATTTTCCTTATATACTCCAGGGAAAATATCCTCACAGGTAGATACTTGGGAAATTTGTATGGGGCCAACTCGCATCCATATACTCTGATCTCGGTGTGATTTTGGTAAAGATACCAGTCTCCAGTTTTTACAAGGTCTGAGAGGTGTAAAATCCTTTGAATCTCCTCATTTATTCTTGGTTCAGGTCTTCCACTGAGCATGCTCACCACAGGATGGCAGAACTGCTCGATAAACTGTTTGAAACTGAACTTTGTTGAATTTTGTCTAAGTAGTGAAGTCCAAGCTGTTACCGCCTGCGGCCTCCCGTGCTTGTCCATTTTATGCATTGAAAAGGAGAAACTGTCCGCTTGAAAGAAAGTGAACATGTAGGCCAGTATTGAGGAATATCGGAACATGGATTCTAAGGTGAAATTTAAGAACTGCTCGTGAATACTGTCCACCAGGAAAGTGCTGTAATTGAACTGCATGGTGGGTCTTTCTTCTGTGGAGAAAATGGATAGAAAACCCAATACGGGTTGATCCACCCATTGGTCGGAAAAATAACCAAGCAGAGCATAGAGCGATGAAATGATTTGGTTTCCCTTTATTGAGAACAGGGAGGAAGCGTACGGGGGGATTGTCTTGGGGAGATAAGCAGCCTGAGGGAGGAAAAGCTTGAAAATCTGGGCTCTTTGAGGGAATGATAGTTTTTGGTACAACTTCGTGATGACTTCGAGATTGAAAGGGGAGATGGATTCAGTTCTGGGTATCTACATCATCTGATCAATGGCCTCAGGTGTGATGAAGAAAAGAGTTTCTCCTGATGAAGATAGTATGGCTCTCTGGTCGAGGATGTAATGAGCCTAGCATTTGAGGGAAAATTTAGGGAAATGGTGAACCTGGGGAAAAAGATACAGAGGAAGGTTGGATTCCCAGAGCCCAATTTCATCTCTCTAATATAAGAAAATATCTTTTAGCCATGACTGCAAATCCACGAAGTCAAATTCGCACCTGGTGTCTGCGATTAAATGATCTTTGTCAGCCAAATGGATCCTGTCGAGGTCGAGAGGAGGCGGGAGGAAAGGATTTTCCTCGGCTTCTGTTTTCTTGGATTTTGGCGCCATCACTGTGAAAATACCTGCAAGTCAAACAAAACGTTAGTGGGGATGACTGTGGTTTTGGAAGGCTGAATGAAATAGAGAGGAGACAAGGAAAAGTTCTTTGGTGCGATGGACAAAGTAAACAGTGGGAGAATGAAGGAAAAAGGGTATTTTTGAGCAAACGGATACTCATTGGGCGCAAGAGACAGATCAACAAGCTAATGGATAAGTTAGCCAGTAATAAATGGCCAACAGGTCCTTTAGAGTGTGAGATAGCAGGTAACAACAAATGACAAGTACGACAGGGTGATGTGGAGGGTGTTGATTGGGAATTGACCATGATGAAGGGACTTGTAACGTGCGAACAGGGGGAATGGACTGAGAGAGTTATGAGATGTGATATTTAGGGGAACAAGTGGAAAATGATGTCATGAGGAGACGGGGGGTATGTCATAAAATGATGAGTGGTATGTGGTGGGATTCTGGACCAATGGATTCCTTCCACATAGAGAAAAGGGCCCGCCAGAAAAA
>ML782510.1:273066-287500 GCA_009831015.1 Picea engelmannii
TTCATTAGGTGTTTTAAATGAAAAAAACGGTAAAAACTATGTAAAAATTGGGTAAACATTTATTATAATATTAAAAAATGACCCAAATAGTATTTCATTGTGATTTTTTTCCAAATCAGTCCAAATTAGGTGAAAACCCTCCAAATTTCTGAAGATCAACCAACATATTTTTGGCATGGATAAAATCTAACAAAAAGATGAATGTGAAAATATTAGACTGAGGTGGCTTGAGGGGTATCGATGCCACCATTATAGAGGGTGTGATGCAAAGAAACCAGGCTAGGATGCCGCACATATGGAGAGGAAATTACAAAATGTTCAGAGAAATATGGATTCCTCACTCACCAAATCCCTATGATCCAGATTGAGGACCTACCAGAGCAGATGCAACAACAAGTTGTTGGTGTACCATGATCTTGGTATGAATTTTTCAGCATATGGGCAACATTGTTGTGTACTGTAGGGACACACATGTGGGGATGGGGCCCTCAACATAGATTTTACATTATGTAGTGTATCGACTTATCGATAGACATTTGAGGCTAGAGGCCTAATTTTATAACTTGTTTATGGGTTCAATTTCACCTGACAACATCAAGGCTTACCTCCTAGTATACGGTCCCAATTAGACTATACACCGTTTGGTTAAGGAGTCCCATCTGACATTTGGCCCAACTTCCATTTATTGTTGTCTTTCAATTTTCGTACCGGTTATGGTCTAGTGTACCGATGAAGTGGGTGGATGCAATGTAGAGATGTAGATGAAGACGATGTATGTAAAAACAACTAGTCTATTACTAATCTATGCTAACCTATCTTATCTAGGAGCACACTATAGTAACTGGTGAGTTATAATGCGATCAAAACCTTACACAAATTTTATACAGTTAGATGTAACAAAAGAGGGGGATTGGATACAAATGCATACATATGTATATATTCATATTGTTCTAGACCACAACAATGTATACTGTAATAACACACAAATCTCAAGGCATTGAAATATTCAAATAAATATCAATAACTGTAGAATGACAAAGATTGTATAAGAATTAGTCTACAACAAACAAGCATTCTTACAGTCCATAGAAACACAAATTATCTTCACTTGAATTAGTTCAAAGATCCGAAACGTTTCTACAAAAATTTCCTTGTATAACATGTTGGCCCTGAGAGCTTCTCAATATTCATTAATAGTGTATAATTTCTCAAAAATGTTCTTGGGTCTATACAATGCTTGAAAAGCCAAAAAGTCCTTTCTAATGAGTTTCTACTCTATTTTATACAAAAAGATAGAAACTCCTATGTGTCCTTTCCCTTCTCCTTGAAGAGGCAGTTACAAATTTGTTCATCTTCTCTATTATAGTGAAAAATGGAAGAAAAGGATGAAATTTGAGGTGGTTAGGAAAAGGATGAGAGAAAAATAGTTGTTTTGTCCTTTCCCTATGGAATTTTTCTTTGGAGATAAGCTGTCCAAAATTCCAACTGGTTATATAATGACTTGATTCTCCTGTATGATAGTTGTTCCAGTGTTTCTTCATTCATGGAGATGATGTCATTCAAGAATGCTCATATCCTTCTCCAGTTTTGTATGAAATCATGTATCATAGTGTGAATCTTTACCGGCTGTAACATATGTTTGTCAATGAGATCGATGGAGACAAAGGTTGCTTCTTTGACTATCTGTCTCCTTCGACTCATGTTATCTTGGACTACATTCATCAATTCCTCCATGAACAAATTCTTCCCAAGTTCATCTAATATTTGGAGGCGACCATTCCTTATCAGTTCTTAAGGAACTTTGTGAGTCCTTGAACATATTGTCATTGCCTTGGTTACTTCTTTATCTGCCCTATATCCTACCTACTGGAAATGATCTAATGTGCATATATATGTTTTTCTAGCTGATTTTGATGGTATATATAGCTTAGGAGGTACATCATGATTCTTTGCTATCAAGGTATCAATGTCGGCTATGCTTTCACAGATAGTGTTGTATTGTGTCGGTTGCATTTGTATCTAGTTTTTTTGGTCAATAACTATTGCAGATGCATCTTGGAAGAGGTGTATAATGGAATACATGTCGATGATGAAACCTTCTAGATCATTCCTCACTTTTTCCACACTAGCTTTAAATTTGAGGAGACTTCTTTCATCGATCTTTACTTGTTGAAGCCTCTCTTCTAGCTCCTTGATCCTCACCTCTTTTTCTTCATTCTGTTGGCATATCCTTTGTATATTTTCCATGGTTACATCCATAAATTCATATCCCACCCTAGTTGTTTCCACAGGGTCTTCCCTGACATCTCCTGTGACAGGGACTTGAGTAATCACTGAAAAATGGGCTCCTTTCATTCTTGGAGCCTTTTTCACTCTTTCTTGCACAATTTTACCAGTTTTACTATCATATGTGAAACTTCTTAGATCCAATAGTTCGGTTGATAAAAAATGTTCCTAGGGCTCAAGGCCTAAACCATTGCTTGTTGTTTATGCTCCTGTACCTGCATTGGATGTTCCTAGGTTATCCAAGTCCATTGGGTGCATGTCACTATCTCTGTTCTTTGCATTCTTCCTTTGTCTTTATTTGTTGCTTCTTTTACATCATTCTCTGCTAATTATTTTTCTTTTACGTCCTTTTCTTTTTCAACAACATCTTTTATTTCAGCTTCAACGTTTTCTTTCACTTCATTTTCTGCCTTGGCCTTTGCTTTGTTGGCTTCTATTTTTTGTTTCATTTTAGCTTCATTCCTCATTTTCGATACTTTCTCTTTGTCTCTTCTCCTTTAATCTACTGGTACTCCTTCCTCCTCTTTTGTGGAAACTGAATGAGTTGAGACAGTTATGGGGGAAGATCTCTCAGCTTCATCTCATTCTACCTATTTTCTGGCCATCTCTCTTGCAACTTCTTTGTCCATGATCCTTCCTTTTGGCTGGCCCTGCCTATTGAATATGACTTTGTCGTAATGTTTTGCGTTTTGATGCACCTTCTCTTCTTCCCAGAACTCAGTTGTGTATTCATATGGGAGTCTCATGTTATTGAAGTGATCTTTGATGATATTCTTAGGGTCATGCCTCTTAAATATTTCCTCTCCAAAGTGGTAGGAAAGTAAGATGTCCACTTTTGTTTGAGCTTGCTTGGTGTTCTCAAAGAAATAGTTTCCAATGTAAAGAGGTAGTGGAGGCCAAATTGCTTTCTTCGATCTGTATAGCATTCCTCCGACCCCATGTATGATAGTTTGATATGCCACTTCCTGAATCAAAAGTTTTTTAGGAACGAACCGAGGGAGTAAGTGAGGTGGTTTCATCGCACAATATATTCTTATATAGGTACCAACAAAGTTACCGACTTAATGATAATTGTGACCTCAAAACGAGAACTCTAGCCCAAAAAACCCATATTTTTGCATAAAAAAATCAAAATCAACCCCCAAATCAAAAAGTGGTGCTATCGATAGCACCATGTTTTTAAACGGGGTCAAAATTACAACATTTTTCAAACATGGCCTTCAAAACTCAAATAATACCTCAGAAAAACCTTAAAATCCACACCTAAAAAAAATATGTTTTTGATTTTTTTTTCTTTTCAAAACGTTAAAATTTTATATAATTTGAAATCATGTTTTTAGCACTTGGTACCATTAAAACAAAAACCTCAAAATCAACCATCAAATTGAAAAGTACTGCTACCAATAGCACCCATTCTAAAATTGGGGTATGAAAATGACACATTTTTATAAAGTGGTAAAATAACTCATCATTACTATAAACAAAATCATAAAATCAACCATTAAATGTTTACTTTTAAAATCTTATTATCACTCAAAGCATAAGGTAATACATAATTCCATGAAAATATCACAATATAATTTAAAAATTCAACATCACTTTTTAATAATTTTTTTACTTTTAATAAAAAAAAGTAAATACAAGTTACATTGAGTGAAACATAAATTATTTCTTAGAAGTATTGTTATATTGTCCATATTCAAAACATATGAGCTAAGAAATTTTATTATATTATCCATAATCAAAACATGTAATTCATAAAACATAATTTTTTTTTCATAACTTCATGTAAGATCATATGTAAGTTCAATGCTCATTTCTAGTTACCATACAAACATCATATGGATAAAAAAATACATAAAATGTTTCATACACTTATTTAGATTGACTCATGGTTTCTGAAATACTATCAGAGTCTACATTGTCTTCAGATGAATGATTGGATGAAGATGTAGATGATCCATACTCTTCTCTATTGTTGATGAATGCACAATCTCAGTCTACATGCATGCCCAACATTTTAGATGTCAAATTCCTTTTAGATCTATGACTAGGTTCAACATAATCCCATATTACATTTATTTCTTGTGGCAACAAACTCTTGATAATCTCTATTGTCTTGGAGGGAAGAGTTCCTCTGTTTCTCAAATTGAAGTCATTAACAAGTATGCCAACATCATCTAATTTTAAGAGGTCATTGCGACGAGGAGTTGTATTTTGAGACTTTCCTTTTATCCTTCTATTGACATGTTTCTCAACCACCATATTTGGCTTATACACACCATTGAATGGGTGTGTACTTTTTGCATACCAATGCACTTCAATTGCAATAACATCATCATTTTGTTTCTCAATCTTAATAACCTTTCCAATATAGAATGGATAACCATGTGGATCTTTAGTCGCTAAAACTGCAATCATGCTACCCTCCTTAATATCTTGTATTGAACCCCTATAAATGTCTTCCATGGCTTCACGTTGTGCACGTGACCTTCATGAACCAATATACATTTCTCTTTCATCTGCTTGTGTAAACTCAATGGCACCTTGAGATTCTTGTTGAACTTCAACAATGTTTGTTTCTTCAGATCCATTTGGCATATTTTGTGGCCAATGAAATGGAGTCTTCAACATTGTATCTTCATTTTTTTAGCTTGAAATTATGTCACTTTGACTATTGAAAAAAGGCTCCCACCAAACAGAAACAACAACATCAAAGTACTCATATGTATCCTTCATGGAATTTTTTATTTCTTTCAGGAATTCAGAATAATCCAGATCTCTATTATGCCTTCATGCATTATGGATTTCAACAACTGATTATAAAAATAATAACTTTGATGCAAATATTAGACGATCTGGAATGAAATTAAAAAATGTTAAACTTGATGAAGGCCCCCATTCTGTAGTAGTTGAATACCTCTTTCCCCATATAAGTGTTTTCCCATCAATGTTTTTGAAACAAAATTGATGTTGGAAGCTAATGTCATTAATATTCTCAATACATTTTTCTTCACGATGTGATCCCTGAATAGATTGTCACATGTCAACAATTTCTTCTAATATATGAAAAATAGGCTCTGGAATGTATTCTTTTTTAATACATTCAATCAATGATGGTAGGATTCCAACATTTTCCCTCTTCAATGTTACTGAACAATGACTAAACATTTGATCAATATGATCATGAGTGTGTCCAAAAAGAAGGAAACCAACTTTCACCTTTTGAAAGATTCCCATTTCAACAAGCATGCTTAGATATCCAAACACAATTTGATTTTTATTTTCATGACTAGTGTTGTCCAACTGTACATAGAGAACTTGAGGAAGATTTCTAGACCAGTGAGTGAGCACATGATGAATTATGGTGATGATCAGATTTGCATCAGTATGAATATTTGGAGCTATCAAGTAAACCCTTGGACACATTTTTCCATTGAAAACCATACAACCAACCAAGTGAAACTGAATGAAATTATCTTCTTGTAAATTTTTGGGTGTACGGACAAAATGTGGTAGAAGTGTTTTCTTCTGGTCCATGCCATCGATTATCATACCTAAATATTTTTTTGAAGCATCATAACACTTCTTTTGATGTTTGTATAACTTTTGTATTTCACTTGATTGTTGATTCTGATGTTCTTGAAGTGCTTTGATTATGGAATATGCACATGACATAAAATGAAAATATTGATCATATGCTTTCATAGTTTATAACTATTCAATTAAAAAAAAAAATAGTAAATACATACCTCTTTTTGCCCATTCAAATTGATCTCTTCTTGATTTAAGAGTAGCACATATACTGCAAATCCCCATCCTTGACCTTTTAGGAATACAAACAATGTTGAATTGTTTCTTCCATATTCTTGTAAAATATGCATATATAATAAAATTACCATGTCCTTCAACACCTTCAGAATATCCCTTGTACAAGTTGTAGATTTCCCTCCTTGAGAAATTATCTGGAATATGTATTTTGTCTCTATCTGGGATACACTCTCCATGTTTGGAAAAGAAATCACGCATGCATGACAATGTAGTGTTTGTCAATGGCCCACTCTCCCGTCCATGATATACCTTTGAATAAAATGAAGGATATTTTTCCAACCTTGTCTGGATTCTTGATAGAAGAATATTACCAATTGAGTGAACTTTTTTGAAAGCCTTTCTACAAATTAAAATATTCCCAATGCAATAATAATATCCTGTATTGATGGATATCATGCACCCCATCAAATATGAATTTTTCATGCTCTTATTCATTGACAAATATGTCTTCCTTTTATTCAGGGCATACATGTAGTCCATGCTTTTCAAACAATTGTTTTGACAACATTCACTTGAAATCAATTCCCTTATGGAAATTGATTTAGTGAGAAATTATTTCCTAGACCTTGTATAACTAGAATGATTTGGATTGATATAAAAAGGTCTAGTCCTAGTCCTAGAAACAATGTTTCTTTGCAATGTCTCCACTATTTCATCATCCTCACTAGAAGGATTTTCCTTATCACCAGAAGAAATATCAAGAAAAACATTGCCAGGAGAATGAACTAGAGAATGTCAATCACCTTGATTTGTTGCAGCTGAATGATTCAGAGTTTGTCATCATCAACATAATCATTTGGAGGAAAATCATCATCAACATTGTATCCACCATTGAAATAATCATCTTCATTGCTTTCAAAATCCGCACTTGAGTGAAAATTTTCACCATCCTACTTAGTGCCTTGAAAATATTCATCAGTATCTTGAAAATCCTCACCTGGAGGAAAATCAACATCATCAACATTGTTTCCTTTTAATTTATCACTCGGGAAAGAGTGTCCACCAATGGCGTAATCAAATTCACTACTTTGAAAATCCCCACTTGAGAGATATTCTTCATCATCCTCATAACTGGCTTGAAAATCCTCACTTGGAGTAAAATCCACATTATCTTCATCAATACCTTGAAAATCCTCACTTGGAGGAAAATCATCATCACCAACATTGCTTCCTTTAAATTCCTCATTCGGGAAATACTGACCAACATTTCCATAATCGTCATCATCACTTTTAAAATCCTCACTTGGGGGGAATTATTCATCACCCTCATTCGTGCCTTGGAAGTCCTCACTTGGAGGAAAATCTTCATCAGTACCTTCAAAATCCTAACTTGGAGGAAATTCATCATCACCAACATTATTGTCTTTAAATTCCCCACTCAGGAAAGAGTGTCCACCATTTTCATAATCATCTTCACTGCTTTTAAAATTTCCACTTGAGGGAAATTCTCCATCATATTCATTGGTTCCTTGGAAATCTTCATCGATACCTTGAAACTCCTCACTTGGAGGAAAATTTTCACCCCAATCATTTAAACGTTGATCATAGTCTCCACTTTGACTTGCATTTTGATTATTTCCATTATTATTAAATCAATGAATAGATTTATCACCATCATATTCCTCCTCTTCATCATCGGTGCCTTCAAAGTCCTCTGATTTAGGACTTTCATGAGGAACATGTTGAATACAATTGTTTGCACTATCATCAAACTCCTGACTAGATGAAAAATACGATGCCTCATTTGCATTACAAGCATTCCTATCGCATTTCCTAGTCGCAACAAAAGAGGTACGCGAACAATTTGATGATGTCTCAGAAATAAAATATTATTTATCTAATGAAACCATCCCTTCTCTCTAAGAGCATAGAATGATACAAATTCTCACCCTCTCAATTTTTTTCCTTTATTATTTTCCCTTAAAAATTAAAAACAACTTTTACTCTTTTATTTTGTTATTTACATGTTAAATACAATATTTCTCATGTTTATTTATTTATCCCACATTCATTAAACATAACGATGATCCATATAATTTTAGGTATATATGTAGAAAATATACCTAAATTTTATTTATCCCATATTCGTTATACTAACGACAATTTATGTCATTTGTGTTATATATACACAGTCTTGTTTTATCTTTTTAGTGTGATATCTTGGGAAGTATTCGTTAAAAGATTTGGAGAAAACTACAAGGGAGAAACATCGAGAAGAAATCCAAGGAGAATCTAGCATTTCAGAGGTTAGTTATTTTTTAAATTCTTACCATTTACCAAATCAACAATTATAAGATCATCTTTGAATCACATAATAAATTTTCATTCGAAAATTAAAAAACCTTAAATTTTTTTAGATGTTTTCTGATTTTTTCTAAAAGAATCCCAACTTTTTTAAAAAATTGAGACTTTTTTCAAAACATTTTAACAAAATCCTTAATATTTAAAAAATAAAAAGAAAAAAAAGTCAAATTTAGGTATAGTTTTGTAAAAACAATTATATTGTTTATTGATTTTTACTTATTTTTTTTTAGTTTTGGCCCATGGTGGTTACTGGGAAATGTTTGGGGATTGATCATGGGGGCTGGGGTGGTTCTTGACATCTCCCTAGCCTGACCAATGTTGTGTCCAAGCCGTGGGGACACCCATGGCTTGGCCACAAGGATGGTCGAGCTAGGGCGATGCCAGGCATCACCCTAGCCCCCCCACGGGACTGTGCCTTAGCTGCGGGGGGGATGGGGTGATGCCCAACATCACCCCAGACCTGCATAGCCAAGGCACAATCCTGACATAAGCCTAATAACTCCATGGGTCAAAAATTTGTTAAACATGGGTCAAAATTTTTTAAATATTTTTTAAATTAGTTTTTATATTCGATGTTTTTTTTTAGTATATTATAATGTAAAAGGCCAAGTTTTATTTTTTTATCTTATAGGAAATGGAAGGAAACATATTATCTATGAATATACTTGGATCACAACCTGTAATAATGGCATCCAAAATTGAAACTGGAACCTCCATGAATGTTAGGCAACCAAATGTTAGCATAACACCTGAGCTATCAAGGGAAAAGAAGAATGTTAGAGAGTGGAAATCTATGGAAGGTGAAAACAAAATGGAATATTTGGTTTGTTAAAGACAATCAAGGCAACAATGGAGATCATATATATTTGTATTGTGTTGAATTAGTACATGTGCAAGGAAATTATCAGGCACTTGGCTTGTTACGAGATATATGTTTAGTTCCAACCACAGATATTCTTTATGCACTTGTCAATCAAGGAAGAACTTATATCAAGTTTAGATATTGTTTCAAATTGAGAAATTATAACAAGAATGAATGTTTTTCAGAATTATGTGCATCCATCGTTGATGACATTGAGAAAGACAATGTAAGTTTTTTTATTTTTATTTTTGTGTCATTTATTATTTTTAGTATCATGGTAATGTTTTAATTTTATTTAACATGAAAATGTTATATTTTGTTTTTACAGGATTTTGCTAAACATCTTTCACATATGTTAGTGGGGATTTTCTCTACAGAGAATAATATCATGGATTTCATCAACACTTTTCATATTGAAAATATATAAGAAGGAAGGAAAAAGAAACATAAAGTAATGGAGGTTGAACCTGCAAGAGTAGACAGAGAAGAACATGAAAGAAGAAAGAAAAATCCTCATTTTAGAAATCCTAAAAAGGGTTACATTTGAAAATGAGGAAACTCCAAAGGAAGATTTTGTTGAGATTGGTCCCAGTGAGGTTATCACTTCTTCTCGCAAAAAGAATAAACAAGATAAATGCAAAAGAGCGATGGATGATGATGAGTCTATTCCTTTTGATTATAAAGAAATCATTGATTTAGATGAAACACATTTAAATCATAAGAGGAAGAAAACACATGTTGATAATGTTCAAGAAGCCGTCGTTATCTTAGAGTATTATAGTGAAAATTCTAAAGGTAGTAGAGAAATAATAACACCAAGTGTTGATCTAGAGGATGGTATTACGAAAACAACAGAAAATGGCTTTCAAAATAGAATGAGGATGATGAACTTAGTTGATGATAGCCACCCATTTCAGTGCAATGTGAAACAAATTTATAAACCCACAGTAGGGAAAGAAAAATATCAAATTAGAAAACCACATCACTTGCATATTCACAATTTGAAAGCATTGATTAGGTACAATCCATATGCACATGTTTTTGACTACCTAGTTCTTATTGACCCAATGGAAGTTACTGTGAGGGAAGAATTTGATAGATCAAAATTTTTTGACTACAAATATTATGTGATTGGAGGAAATAATTATGCAGAGGCTAGAAGAGAATGGATGCAAGAATATCCAAATAATCCTCTTTTTGAGACAGTCAAATGCATAATTTATGTCGGTTTAACAAATTCAGAAGAAAATTTACTAGCATGGGATCATAACACAAACAATGAGTATAGAATGTCTATGAATTTCATTCAAAGGGTGAGATTTATCCATAATGATTTTTCTAAAATATGTCGCGGGGAGAGATCAAATGTCGATGTCGAGTTTCTGAAACAATGTTGTATAGAAATAGGATTCCCACTTGATGATGAAAATACAAAAGAAAAAAATTGCAAAGGAAGTGATATGTTTAGAGCTATGGATAGTTATTTTCAATTGAGATTTAGAAATGGACAGGTATGGGATTTGAAAGATGATATCTTCACCCTATGGAAAAATATTAGTATAAAAAATTAGAGAGTTAAGAAGGCTAAACCATTGATATGTGGCACAAGTAAGACAGGTCCTAGCGTAAAAACTATTCCAGATGATATCACTATAACACCTTGGAGATGAATACAGGGAGTGAAGGATGATAAACTTATCATAACTATATTATCACGTGTTAGGTTGGGAGAATTGTCAATGGAAGAAATGTGTGATGAATTTAAAAAGTAAGTTTGTTGAGTTATTTTTATTTATGTCAGGAAAAGAAAATTAATTTTTTCAGTTTAACATTTCAGTTTAACATTATTATTATTTTTATTTAGTCACAATGTGTATATTAGAATACAAGAGGAAATGGTCAATATGTTGAATGAAGAAAGTTGGGATGCTGTTAAACTCAACTATCTAGATTCAAGCTCTTCAGCAGTATTGAAACAATTTTTTGTTGCATTCAAAAAGGTATGTTGATTTATTACATTCATATTATTCGTTTGTAAGTTAATTATTTCTATTTTAATAGTTATAGATATATATCTATATGTTTGTTTGTTTTACTAAACATTCCAAAGAAGAATGCAAATGGAGTACTTGAAACTTTCAAAAGTTTTATTGAAAAATCCAAGTTTGAAAGAGAAAGGAGACGTGTTCAAAATGTTCAACTTGATGACACCCTTGATCACTACATTTGGAATGGAATTGACACTGTTCAATATAAAGTGATATTTGGTGATTGTGAACAAGTTTCAAATATTTTTCCTAAAAAAGAATAATCCCTAGTTATTGCATATATCTCTCATGGTTATAATATCCAAAACATTGGATATGATATTGAGCCTTATACTTACCAAACTTTCAACAAAGTGGTTATGGGATTTACGAAAGTTACATCACCATTTTGGATATTTATAGTATTTCATTTAGACACACAAAAATGATTAGTACAATCAAGCTTCAAGGGGAAAGAAAAGACAAGGATGCATTTTATTTGGTAAGATATTGAAAGTGTATGTTTAGCAATTAAGATTAGAAAACAATTTTATTAATTCACAAGTTGACTGAATTTGCACTTATTTATGTTACAGACACAAGTCTAATATTCATAGCTCCAATGGAGAATAATTTAAACATGATTTTGAGAGTATACATCTTGCAACCTGGACAAAAGATGATTCTTATAATTCTATTCTTGTCAATGAAAAGGATGGAGAGACTGCTAGTAGTATATTGGTATACAATGTTGTGGTTAGAAAGCTAACATATGGGGAAAATGATTTTAAAGGAGATATGGTTAACATTTATCAAAAGCCACAAGAATTAATTAATTATCTTATCGATACATTTTCAAATGAAGGAGATTGGGTTTTGGATTTGTTCTCAGGTTCATGTTAGAATTATGATCTAATATTTATGAAATCATACTTCAATCTTATATTATTTTTAATTTATCTCTTTTTACAGTATCGAACTTCATTATTTATTTTGTATTTAGTGATTAGGTACAACATTAGCATGTCTCCTACAGAAAGGAAGGAATTGCATAGCCATTGAAAGTGACCCCATGTAGTGCAGTTTTATTCAACAAAGAATTAATGCTATTCTAGTGCTTCCAGATGAAATGCAAGAAGTTGGCTTGAGGAAAGGAGATTTTAGTGAATCAAAGGTGGAAAAATTGTCAAAGGAACCTCAAGTACCATTAGGAGGAATGATTGGAAATGATCACTTTGGAAAACTTGCGGATATCAAAGAGCCAATGGAAGAACAAAATGACACAATGGAAGCACAAAATGACATCGAAGAAGATGATAATGTGTCTGTTGAGAATGATAAATTTGGGATATATGATATTGTTGATTAGTTTTAAGATGATCATGTAGATTTCCGTGGTGAGAATTTTGTTTAGACCAACATACATTATTAAAATCCTTATGCTATAAATTAATAATAACATTAATTTTACCATTTTATAAATTAACCCCAATTTAACCGAAAACCAACATAATACTTTAACAATTATTAATATCATTTGGATGTTTAAATTAAATAAATTCCAAGAATAACCCAATTAATACCAACATACACCATTAATTTTTTTTTGTTATCTCACCTTTACTAGTTTCTAGCCCCAACCTAACTTAATTATTGAAACTAACCTAACTATTATTAATAAACGTATTGAATCCTAAGGTTTCACTTAGCACACAATTAGGTTTCACTTGAGTTGACAAAGACTAATCTGATAGTTAAGTCCCCGAGGTGTAGGACAGTTGGTGATGGAGTGTGTTGTTAAGCCACTCTGTGATGTTAAAGTCACCGGTTCGAAACCTGCAGAGACAAAAAATCCAACCATGTTAAGGGTTGGTGTGGCTCAGGCCGGGTGCGATCCCCGGGTGATTTTGACGGCTTAGATGCCCCTGAGTCGCGGTTTCTCAAGCCACAGGTTAATCCCGATGCCAACAGGTTCGGCCAAATTAACAAACAAAAAAAAAAGACTAATCTGATAGTTGTTCCAGAGGTGAGATAACCTCCTTTAGAATTTATTACCACTAATACATTAATAATAATATTAATAATACCTTTTATAAAAAAAAATAACCCTAATTTAAGCTATAATTAGCATAAACATTAATAATAATATTAATACCATTTAGATTATTAAATTAAATCAAAAACCACTTAATAAACAAAATCTTTACAAAATACTTATTATTAAAATCTTCTCAAAACCTAGGGTTTCACTTAGCTGACTTTAGGTTTCCTACACTCCTCATTAACATTTATTAGGGTTCCTCTCTTGTTTTTTTTTCTTCAGACTTTTTTGTCCTGAAGATGGATCCTGTTGTGGATCTGAAACATCGACAAGCAATTGAAAATACCGTGGTTCTTATGATAGTTTTAAGATGCCTTTGACGATGATGCTCAATTTTGCAAATTTTTTATCAGCTATAACTATAATGTTTTGACTTTCATATTTTAAAATAAGAATAAAGATGTATCTAGTGTTGTTTTGTGATGAATCTTTTTATTGTTATTTTTTTCATTTTATTTGTATGTGAATCACTATATATTGGAAAATTTTATTAAATGTTGTCATTTTTTTACTTAAAATGTATAAAAATATGAAAGAAAATGATAATTTTTTATAATTTTTTGACTTTTTTGTTCAATTATGTCCATAAAAATGATTTATTTGACATGTTATTTTAAGAAATATGTACCAAAATGTATATTATATTTTTATTATATATGGCTATAAAATGTGTATTTTTTTGCTAAATATTCAAAAAGTAATGTTATTTAACTACAATTTTTTTCGATGTATTGAAGTAAAGGTAAACAATGTGTTAAAAATGATGTTTTTCACTATATTTAAAAAGTATGGAACAATAAATTAATTAAGAAGACAAAATCATATGAAAAATCATTACTTCAAAAAAGTAAATGGTAAAAAATATTTTTAAGAATGAAAGAAGCATGAAAAAAAGACTAAAAACACCGTTGACTGAAAAAAAAATTTAGAAAAAATTGAAAATAGATGAAAAAGAAGCATTTAAAAAAAATAATGTGGAAACATTATGGATCA
Source organism: Picea engelmannii (assembly GCA_009831015.1). NCBI lineage: Eukaryota > Viridiplantae > Streptophyta > Pinopsida > Pinales > Pinaceae > Picea > Picea engelmannii. Next base: position 287,471 of record ML782510.1, read on the forward strand.
AAAAATTTAGAATATGGAAAACCACCTAAA
>ML782510.1:298977-322120 GCA_009831015.1 Picea engelmannii
GGGGACCACTTTGGAGTTCATCCATATTTACTTCTTATCAACCATGACAAAACAATAATGAGTCATATTTACATCAAACACTATTGGGTCCATTACCCAAAACTTTATGCTATGGGTCTTTCTTCAAGAGTTGACATCAATGATAACCAACCTTAATCAACATAGAGGACATGGTTTATTCTATATTGTCGGAAGAAATGGGAAGAAACAATATGGAAGGTTCGACCAAATATGCTTTGGTAGTGAGAGCTCAATTGGTAGACAGAGATACAAACAAATTCTCTAGTAAAAGGTTCAATTCAAAGGGTAGATATAAATCCCCGGTTTAGTCAACATGAAGATGCTGGAAATGCGGTAAAGTTGGGCATTATAAAAAGGACTTTAAGTCAAAGGCAACATAAGGCAGTTCCAGATCCAACGAGAAGAATTTGATTGAGAGAAAGACAACCTCAAAAAAAGGAGGTGATGTGTACCTAGTGTCGACCGGTACACAATCAGATCAAGATTTTTGGTTGATCGACTCAGGAACATATTATCAGATGAAACCACATAAAGAATGAACAATATGATGGGGGTGATGTGTTAATGGGGGAAGACTTGAAAACCATAATTTTCAAATGGGGAAGAGTCCAACTGACACTACATGATGGGAGGAAAAGAACCTTTCCAGGTGTGCTACACATTCTAGGTTTGGAAAGAAACCTAATATATGTCAGCAAGATGACTGATGCATGTGTGCATACTCTATTTCAAAAGGATTCATGAAATATGGTCAGAGGTGAAATGGTCTTAATGAAGGGAGTTCATATTGGTACACTATACAAATTGTAAGGGAATGTCAGCTCGATTGGATGCAACAACATCATTTCTCTTGAAATCGACTCAAATACGACTCAACTCGACTCGATTTCAACACAAATCAACTCGACAAGACATGATGAAATTGACCTGACCAGGTTATGGCTCGAGAGGATGGGACACATTGGAGAAAAAGGAATTTGAGTTATGAAAAGAAAAGGTATGGTCAAATGTTTTCTTGAATGTGGTTTATAAATCAAATTTTTTGAACATTGTATATATGGGAAACAAATTCGGGCGAGGTTCCCATCTGGAGCGACAAGGGAAAATGGGATTCTAGAATTGGCACATAGTGATGATTTTTTCCTAGTTACAATTCCTTCACTTGGTGGATCCTTGTATTATATCTCCTTCATAGATTATTTTTCCAGGAAGATATGTTTATATTTCCCGAGGAAGAAATCAAAGGTTTTCAAAAGATTTAAGGAGTTTAAAGCTATTTTGGAAAACCAAACAGATAAGAGGATTAAAGTGTTGAGGACTGACAATGGTGGTGAATTCTATGGAAATGAATTTGATAAGTTTAGTAAGTAGTGTGGCATAAAACGCCAAAATACCACACCATATACTCCATAACAAAATGGAGTTTCTGAGAGAATGAACAAAAATTTGATGGATAAGGCAAGGAGCATGCTCAACGATGCTAAGATCACACAAGAATTATGGGAGGAGGTAGTCATGTCTGCAAGATATCTGGTGAATATGTCTCCTTCATCGGAGGTAGTCAACATGACTCCAAATGAGGTATGGTCTGATAAGAAGTATTCGGTGGCACATATCAAGGTATTTGGGTGTGATGCATTTTTCATGTTCCCAAGGAAAAGAGGAGCAAGCTAGATAAGAAGGTAGTCAAATGTATTTTAATCGGTTACAAAGAAGGGATGAAAGGGTATAAGCTCTAGGATCCTGCATCAAGGTGAATAGTGTACAGTTGATATGTGGTCTTCAGAGAATTTAGAGGTAAATTTGAGCCTGAGCAAGTCGTCCAGACTGAGAATTATCCCGATACGATGCGGTTTGAACTAAAGAATGAAGAAGATGATTCATATGAGTCGAATGAATATGAGGAAGAGGTGGAACAATTAACTCCAGTGGTAAGGAGGTTAGAAAGAATAATAAAACCAGTTGAAAGCTATAGTGCTTTTGACTTCCATTCCACATTAATTTTAACTGCCATTGATGATGAGACCATGTTAGTTGACTCGATAGAGGGTAAAATCTGGAAGGATGCCATGGTCAAATAGATGGAATCCTTGTACAAGAATGAGACATGGGACTTAGTCAAGTTACCTAGTGGAAGAAATATTTTTGGTAGCAAGTGGGTGTTCAAGAAGAATATGAATGTTGCAGGTCAAGTCAAGAATTTCAAAGATCGACTGGTAGCAAAAGGATATTCCCAAGTCGAGGGAGTTGAATTTGGTGATATTTTTTCCCCTGTTGCAAAACTAACTTCCATTAGTGTACTAATGTCTATGGCTGCACCATTCGATCCAGAGATATAACAAATGGATTTCAAGACAATGTTCCTACATGGGGACCTAGACGAAGAAATATACATGAAACAACCTAAAGGATTTGTAGTAAAGGGAAAGAAAGAGTTGGTGTGGAAAATCAAAAGACCCCTTTATGGTCTAAAACAATCATCAATGATGTGGTACCAGAAGTTTGAAACTTACATCCTTAGTTTGGGATTTGTGATAAGCAAAGATGATCACTACATATATTCTAAGGAAGAAGGTGGGACTTTCATATATGTAGCTTTGTATGTTGATGACATGTTGTTGATTGGAAACAACCTGGATGCAACAAAGGAGGTGAAGAAGAAGTTATCCTCCAAGTTCAACATGAAGGATCTCGGTGCAACTAAATTCATTTTGGGAATGGAGACTAAGAGAGATCGAGCCACTAGAAAGCTCTAGTTGAATCATAAAAAGTATATTGAAATATTTTTGAAATGATTCAACATGCAAGATTGCAAACCGATGAAGGTGCCAATTCCAGTGGGAGCAAGTATTACTGCTGAAAAATGTCCAAAGAAACAGGAAGAGATAAAGGATATGGAATGTGTTCCATATGAAAGTGTGGTTCATAGTCTAATCTATGCAATGGTCCACACTCGACCAAACTTTTCCCATGTAGTTGGAGTGTTGAGAAGGTACACGTTGACACCTGGAAAGGAACACTCGACAATTGTCAAGAGAGTATTCAGGTATTTGTGTGGCACAGAGGACTATGCTATATGATACCAAGGAAGACTTGGAGGTGACAGTGGTAAATTATATGTACATGGATTTGTGAATGCCGACTGGGATGGAGATCTGGATCGATAGAGGTCGACCAACGAATATGTCTTCAAGATGTTCAGTGGAGAAACAATATGGATGAGCAAGTGACAGGCGATCGTCACTTTGTTGACAAAAGAAGTTGAATACATGGCAGACACTCATGGAAGCAAAGAAGCAGTATGGCTTCGAAGGTTTTGTCCAAGAATTAGGTTTGGGAAGTGTTAGTATCCAGATACTAAATATTTGATTTTCTCCTTGTTGCAGGAATGGGGTTATTCCTATAGAGTCGAAAAGTTTCTTTTGTCCAGTGCCATACTTCTAGTTTTTCATCAAAGCTCTTGTCGATCGCTTTTACCTATATTCCAAAACATTTGAAGTGCACCAACAATCATGTCAAGTCAAAGTCATCATTGAAAACAAGTCACATGCGAGCCCGAGTCCAAGTGTGAAGCATAAAGAAGAGCCCACAAAGGGCCAAAACATTGAACTACAGATTGATGTGGATGCATGTTTAAACCCCAGTCAACTGTACGGTTTCTAAGGTATATAAAATCGTGGTTGCCTCAATTGTTCTGAATACACAGTATGGAAGGCAAACAACTGAGCTCAAAGGCAGTCAAAATCGTTGTGGCTTTTCCCCTATTGAGATTCCTCAATGGAGGAGGACCAACTAGCATTTGAATCTCCTCGTCTTCATTTATTCTAAAGAATCATTCAACACAACAGTTTAAATTGGCGTGGATCATATCCTTTGGCATTTGTTTTGGTTCCAATGCCAGAACTTGTATGCTAAGTTAATAAGGAATTCTGAGAATGTGGTCCAAACCTAGATACTCTTTGCCTGTTATGGAGTGTACCGATACTGAGCCAAATCGATGTTCTTAGAAGGGATTTATTTTGAACTTGACAAATGTGAAAGAGTTATCCCAGAGGCACAAAGATTGGCATCAATCCTAGATTCGATGGATTTGGATCAACATTCAAAGTGTCAGCGAGAAAACAGAGCATCTCGTAAACATATGGTAGTCAAAGAAGAAGAACGAAAGAGTGTGATGAGTTTGGGACTTTTTTTTTATTAATGAAAAGCTTCAAAAAAATGTCGAGACTCTTAAAAAAAGTGGCAAAGACGAGGGCGAGCCTTATATAGGATCCAAAACCAGTGGTTGATATGTCAGTTTCAAATTTGAAGGCATTGGTTAAACATCAGATCCACATTATCAGGTTTACATCCCACATTCTTAGGCACATGTTCAGCTGTGAACATAGCACTTGGCAGCAGTGAACAACATCGAATCATTTCCAGAATTAAAGGTGAAAGATTCAAGGCATGATATCTTTAGTTAAAGAATCAATCCCAAATCTCCAGGATTCGATGAGCATATTTAGGCAACATTTAAACATTTCATGGACATATGGGAGAGCATTTTAGGAAGATTACCAGACAGAGGATTCTTTCCAGATTCAAAGGGCATTTGACTCCATCAGATCCAAATATCAAGGCAATATATTTTTAGCAATTCCTGATCTCTAGCAATTGATTCAAAACCAATTTATTTTTAGGCTACTGTTCCATAAAACTTGTAACATTTGTTACAATTGGCTGATTTGTATTTTCTATTTAAATTATCATTTGAAACCTAATGGGGGACCTGGACAGGGGAATTTGGGCAGAGGCCTATGTAGGAATTATTGTAAGCGTATGGGCATTTATTTAAGTATTGATTTATGACATTGAACATCCAGGTGTATTGTTTTACCAGATTGTGATCTCTTCTTGTTTTACATTCTGTCTTCGTCTTACTTGAAATAATTGCATACATTGAGAATCAATGGCTACTCATGGATGATAGATTCATGAGCGGTAAATATTTTTCCATGATTTCCTATTATTCGTGTGTTTTGTTTCAAGTATCGTTGCATCCATTTGACAGAGAGAATCTCTATTTGGTGGATGTTCTACTATTTGTCACGTTCGCCATTCTTCCATCCACCATCATATAAGTATTTTGTCTGATATGCAACTCACTGGCCTTCAATCTAACAAGATGTTTACTTGAATCCATGCTCAATGGTGTTCTAACTGATATGCATTTAGCTTGTTTCTCTTATTCTTTCTCTTATCATCTACCTCATCCACCTTATTTCAAAACCCAAACACATTCTTATTTATAAAATCATTGCAATAATTGAAGATGTGCTAGGCTTGACCCTATAGCAGTCTAGGGGCAACTTCTGGCACTAACAGGAAGAGAGATATGAAGGTGAATCGTGATAATCAAAGTGCAATATTTCTAGCAAATAACCTTGTTTATCATTCAAAGACTAAGCACATTGATGTACAATACCATTTCTTAAGAGATATGGTGGAAACTAAAAAGGTGCTACTGGAGAAAGTAGAAATGTTGGAAAACATAAAAGACTCATTGACCAAGTTTGTGAGTGTTGTGAAGTTCTCTTGGTGCAAAGAGGTAATGGGCATTGCTACCCTAGGTCTGTGAATGAAAGTTCAGGAATATCCTGTTTCAATAGAAAAGACAACAAGTGGGATAATTTTGGGTTGTTATATTCTTTGCAGTGAAATTCTAGTCAAGGTGAATCTACTGACAGTCGAGGTTGAGATAGATCAAAAACATCGACAACAAGTCGAAGGTCGAGGAAGTTGACTGGGTAAATTCGAAGTTGAATATATCGATGAAAAGTCAACCAACAAGAGGTTGAAGTGTGGATATGAGATGATCGACTAAAGACTGAATGGAGTTTGACTGATAGTCAACTGGTAAACCTAACTTGGAGTTGACTGTAACATAATCCCAGGATTTGCGGGATTTGTAGCCAATGATATGCATGTATTTGTAACCATTTTTAGGCACCACTATTTAGGGTTTTTCCTATTTTAAAGCCTATAAAGAAGTGTGTTGTAAGACTGTAAAGGCTGTTGTTGTTAGGTGATCATAGAATGCACTTTTGCAGGTTAATGCATGTGTAAGTGTAGGTTGTTGGTCATGCATATGTAAGTCAATTAGGCTACAGGTTTATTCTTGCTTGTGCAAGAGGGTATGATGTCAATTGTGTCTTAGGTGTGGACCAAGGTTAGACATGTAACCTTTTATTCTGAATGAATAAGACAACAAGAGAGAATAATGCTCAAAGGAATGTTGTTTTTATTGGTTAAAGGTTTCCAGGGTAAAATCTCGGTGTATTGTGTGATTTCTTGTTTCATATGCATTCTTGATTAAATTATTCTTGTCTTTTGCAAGGATTAGTGTGGAAGTTCCATGCATTTCTTGAAAAAAGGTGGATTATCGAGCTATGGAAAAAGGAGTAAAAAAAAACTAATGAACAAAGACCTAACCCTAGCTTGAAAAAGGGAGAGAGGTGATGTAACCTTACCTAGATTATGTTGCCATGTGGTGGATATGGATAGGTGAGAGTCTTGAAAGACATTCATCTCGACGTGTTTAACCTCAAGTTTCCTTGCTCACTAGCACTTGGTCGGATAACACTAAATGCAACCTCGTTCTATTTTATAGCCAAACAATTACTTATGACATTTAATGCAGTGGTTGAGGTTATATTTGATTGGAGGAGTTAACAGGAATTTGTCTGATTAGTTCGGAAGATTTAGAAGTAATTCCTCCGATATGATCGAAGGATTTTCTCCCAACTCTTGCGATGTTGTTGTGTATCAAAACGAAAGACATGAATTCTTCTGAACTTGTTTAGAGGAGTTTGAAGTAAATCCTCTGAATTGTTTGAAGGAGTTAAAGGTAACTCTTTTGAGCTATTCAGATGAGTTGAAAGTAACTTTGCCTATTTTTAAAATTTGGATTTCAACACTAAGTACTGCTTGTTTTTTTCCAAGTGAAATATGAATCATCAAAATAATCTTGAGATGGAGAAGAAGACTTACGAGGCTTTCTCTTAGGCTCTTAGGCTCAAAAATAAAAAGGGGGCTCCATTTTTAGAGAAGTAAACAAAATCAAACGAGAAATGGATGGGTGAAGTGCTTGTCACAACATAACTTAAGATCCATAATTTTGTACTTAATGGACATTGAAATAATATATACAACTCTTTTTTCGTTGGTATTGTTGTAACATCCCTGACATCCAACTGGTGTTAAGAACCTGAATATATCTACAAATATAATCACCAAAAATACTGAATACACAATAGATCCACAAAGCAAGATAGAAGAAATCACACTTTATTATTATCAAACCCTTGAGGTAGGGCAACACCGTACAATGGATCATATTATGGAAGGGATACTCTCCTGTTCACTTGCTTCTTCGAGGAGGCATCCTCCTATTGAGATACCACTCCAAATACACTAATTCTCTTCATGTCTCATTACATTGCTTGAACCCCTTTATATAGTGCTACCATCACCTAAGAACATTCTAGAGGAGGAATCTTCTAGAAGTAGAACCTTCTAGGAAGTCCTCTTACATTTATTATATCTAATTACCCATTTCTTATATATAACTACCATAGTGGGCCTTATTTAATAATATAGTGGACCTAGTCCACCTTACATTGAATGACCTCCACTATTATCACTATGCCCCCGTCCCACTACCTCTCTAGTTACCTTACATTCCATCCCCCTTATGAAATCGTTGTCCTCAACGCTTGATGTACAACCATATACCAAGATCCCATGGATAATTGTGGACCATAATGCTGAAGAAGATTGGAGAACCAAGGTCCCATGTAGAAATGAAAGCCACCATGCTGAAGTAGTCCAACCACCATTGTAAGCTCGGGTTCCATGTCCAAGTGCTCATGTGAACTCCCCGTGGAAAATTTTGGAACCCAATAACCAACTCAAAATGATGCTCCAAAGACTGAGACCTATCATGTGGATCCAAATAAGAAGATCCATCCACATAGTGGAAAAGGGTTGTAGCAGAATCTGGAAGGAATAATAGAACTATAGAATATGCAGGATGGACATTGGTAATAATCATTGGCTCTCGATTTGTTACATTGATTCTCTCTATAGAAGGTGGATTAGAGTCATCAAATAAAATATGAAAGTGGTTGTCATCCCATAAATGACAATTATCCATATACCAATCATCACAATCGGCCTCAAAATCATACCAAGCATATATTTCTTGATTATATTCATCCCTGATGTCCACCATAAGAAATATATGTTTCATGTTATCCAATGAATGTTGAATACTACGGAAACTATCATTGAAGCCATTTGCAAGGTCATGCAATCTAACATCCAATGTGTCATACAATTTGGATTTGAATTCTTCAAGAATTATCTCAAGGGTTTGAGAGGAAATAGTCATCTGATCACCCTATGAACTCTTCGGTCCCACAGCCGTCATGAAAAAATCCAAAATATAGAAAAATAACTTACTGCAGAAAATCGTGGTGTTTTCCAGAAAAACCCTGAAAAACTGTTGAATTTAAAATGCTCATAACTTCACTTCCCAGACTCCGTTTTGGCTGATTTTTTTTTTTTTTTTTAAATTAGGTGAAATTGTGAGAGGAACTGAGATCTGTAATTTGTTTGGGAAAATTTGGCCTCCATCTTTTACATAAATAAATTAAAAAATCACGCCGCCGTCTGCGGAAAAAACACTGAAAAATTGCAGATTTTAAAACTTCAATATCATGACTTTCCGGACTCCGTTTCAGAAGATTTTTTTTTTTAACTTGGGTGTTTTATGAGAGGAAATCAGATATACAACTTGTTTCTGCAATTTTTTCATAGAAATATACTAAAAATTTATGGAATGTCACGACCCTCTTTTTTCTTCTTTGAAAAAAAAATAAAAATAAATAAAAAATATTTGCCCACAATGTCTGCCAAGGAAAGTACTCTGATAGCACTTGTTAATAACCTGAATATATCTAGAAATATGATCACAAAAAATAATGAATACACAATAGATCCATAAAGCAAGATAGAGGAAACCACACTTTATTATTATCAAACCCTTGAGGTAGGGCAACATCGTACAATGGATCCTATTATGGAAGGGATCCTCTCCTGTTCACTTGCCTCTTCGAGGGGGCATCCTCCTATTGAGATACTGCTCCAAATACACTAATTCTCTTCATGTCTCATTACATTGCTTGAACCCCTTTATATAGTGCTACCATCACCCAAGAACATTCTAGAGGAGGAATCTTCTAGAAGTAGAAACTTCTAGGAAGTCCTCTTACATTTATTATATCTAATTACCCATTTATTTTATCTAACTACCATAGTGGGCCTTATTTAATAATATAGTGGACCTAGTCCACCTTACATTGAATGACCTCCACTATTATCACTATGGCCCACTACCTCTCTAGCTACCTTACAATTGGGCTATGCCACATATAATTTATCAACTGTATACAAATTAAAACATAGACACACAAAAACTCTTGCGGAACTTTATATATAAAACTTAAAACAGACAAATACATTTTGCAAATGCACATATTCATATAGAATAATAATAAAAATACAAATGCAACACACACATGAATAACCCATAAAAATAAACACATACATAATAATGCAACATGTAATTCAACACAAATGGACACTTATCTTGGTAAAAATATCACCAACTGTGTGAAAACCTTCCACGAACCTCCCAGCCTTAGACCATGTTGCTTACCACTCTCAGTAGTGGGTCACCCCTAAGTTGGGACTAAAATCCACCCAGTTAAAGGGATTCCTAACTAGGACAATGTATCTCAGAAAACAGGAAAGACTTTGTCACAGGTGCCAACTCAAACTAACAAACTACGGCCCCTCATTCCCCAAATGCCCGTCCCACCCCAGGAAGTGTGCCCCTTCTTTGCTCAAAAATCCTTTGTATTCCCCACTTCCTTTTTGGGGCTTCAACAACAAGTAGGATAGGAAGTCTCAGAGCCCTATAGCTACAGTTTGGCACCTTCAGGAAATCAATTCTCGACAATTCTCTCACCTAGAGAGAATTTATCACAGGCCTTAAAACCCAACTCTTTATTATCCCACGGTCTTGACAACCCGCTTCTTCAGTCCAACTCCCAAGCTAACCAGGTACATATATAGGTATAGGTATGTATACAGGTATAGGTATGGATAGAGGTACAATGATAGGAAGGTACGAAGGATAGTTGAATGAGTGAGTGAATGATGATGGAATATGAATGAATGAATGAACTAAGTCCAAAATATATGTATGCATGTCCCCAACTCGACACTTGTCATGTTGAGGACTACTTTGTCCCACTTGTCCCCATCCTTAAAACTTAGGATAAAATAATTATCCATACTTTATACTTTAAGGAATATTAATATAATATTCATTTTTGGCTTAATCTCCCTAGCTTAGCCCCTTATCCTTAACTTTTATCCCCTCCTTTCCCTAACTAGTGGAGTTTAGTCCCCCATAGTATTTTATTGTGGTCAGTATACACGTAAGACTATATTATATTAATGATAAGACATATCCAAAATAAGCTCATTGGCCTTCAACATCTAGGTTCTCTAGCCTAATTCAACACATAAGCCTCCTATATTATAATAACTATCTCACCAGACTATAAAACACAACTTATACACAAAGGCTCCCTAGTGTCAAAATCACACGCACTTACATTTGTTGCGTGCGGTATCCTGGAATGTGCACACTTCATCATTTTAGTGCATAGTACATGCATGCACTATACCATGAAAGGTCCATGCAAAATGATATCAAACAACTCACCAACTTAAGTACATTTTCATTTACATTTACAATTGGGGTTTTTTCCTAGGGGTATTACATTCCCCTCCCCTTATTTATGCATTGTCCTTAGTGAAATATGTACACATATCAACAAGATTTTCAAAATCTTCAAAAAGATGTGTATATTTTGCCCACATAGCATCCTCGGGGCCGTACTAGGTCCATTTAACCTTTGCAAGCTCTGGAGCTGTTTGATTTTCTGGTCCAGAATGCGTACCAGATGTACTTGGAAAGCGCCTTCTTGCTCCACCTGAATCACATTCCAATCAATAACATGATTAGCATTAGGTATATATTTCTTAAGCAATGATACATGAAATACATTATGAATGGTCATTGATGTAGGAAAGGAAAGCATGCATGCTATAGGCCCAATCCTCGCTAGGATTTCAAATGACCCACAATAGAAAGCTTCCAACTTTGAATAATTTCCCAACTTTAGGGAACTTCTGTTGGCCTTCACTTTATAAATACATGCCCCCCCACTTTAAATTCCCTGTGAGATCTGTCCTTATCTGCATAGATTTTTACCTGTCTTGGGAAACCTTTAAATTCTATTTTATTTTCAACATTTTCTCTTCCATTTCCCTGAGTACTTCTTTTTTATTATTTGGGTTGGTTTTCATTGATGTCAACCCTTGAAGAAAGTTCGGTAGAAAATTTCCGTAGCACAAAGGTTTGGGTAATGGACCGAAGTATGTTTGATGGATAATGGTATGAGTTTTGATATATTTACAGGTAAGACTATTTCATATGGATAGTATATGTCATTCCATATCCGATGGTATGTGAAACGTCACATAACTCCTCACGATTAGAAAGTTATGGCCACGTGAATTTGGAGAACCCTCATGAGTCATCTAGAATCCCCAAAAGATCAAAGTAGTCAAAGTGGTTTAAGAGATTTTAGAAGCTAAATAATAAAGTGAAGTGATAAGTGTACTATAAGTCAAATTGAATAGAAAATAAATTATTTAAATAATAAATTTAATGGAGAAATTACTAAGTGGACAAGTGGTTAGAAGTGGGTTAACCCTAAAATAAGGAAAGTGGGTTAAGATGGTGAAAAGGTAACCCCTTGAAGAAGCTACATGAAAGTATAAATAAGAGGCAAGGCTCTCTCATTTTAATCACACTTGAGCATATTGAATATCTACAGGTGACTGAGGTAACCAAAGGATATCTAAGCTGAATTTCAGAGGGAAGGTGAAGTAAAGAAGGCCGAAATTCAAGGGAGGATAATTTCTTTTGATTCTGCTTTCTAAGGTATGTTATTTACAGGTCATCTCACCATTTTCGCAATACATTTTTTTATAGAATGATTCAGACTGTGAAATTGGGAGTTCATTGAGAAAACATATTCAAGTAGTTGCGACACAAATTTTGGCTTGTGGGTCATTGTATTTTTGGAGTTACACACCGTGGAAAATAGGGTTTGTGACTAGTCCTGAAACTAGTCTAAAATAGGTGTTTCAGGTAAAAAAGTCTTAATTTCTTCATAACAGTTCCAAATTTAGTAAGACCAAATGTATTGGTTAGAGTACATTCTATAGTATGTTTTGTACAATTTTCATATCCATACAACAAATATTACATGTGGGGCATGCTCTACAAGTTTGCTCTCAATAATAAGCCAAAATTCAACAAGGTATGTCATTTTTGCTATAACTCATTTTCTGAGAGGTTCCAAGTAGTGAAATTTGGAGGAATTGCATAAAAGACACTAAAGAACATTGTGTACCATTTTCAGATCTTTATTCATTATAGGTACATAGTTATTATTATTGCAAGTTAGGGTTTTTGACTAATCCAAAATTAATCATGTGAGACTAAAGTAAAGTTTGATGACTACCCAGAAGAATTGTTTTGTGCCATATAAGTTATAAGAAGAGAAAAGAGGAAAAACAAGAAGCTACAAGCATAACTAGAAAAAAAAGAAGGCACTCAGGAACTAGAACAAATGATCACAAATTTGAAGGTTAAAATAGAAGAAGATAAAAGAATTGAAGAAGCACTCAAAGAATAACTGGAATAAAGAGACATGATCATTGAAAAATTGGAAGCAGAGATTGCCACATTAAGAAAGGATCTTCAAAAGAAAAATATGCAGAACAACTCAAAATTTTTGGATGACATTATCAGCAGTCAAAAACCTCATCATGGCAAGTTCAAACTTGGATACAATTAAATAGAAAAGGGATCAAGCTCCAAAACAAAAGAACAAGAAACATATCCAAAAGGCTATGCAAAAACAATCAAAGGGGATAGGAAGATCTACAAGGAAGATTTCAGGGATGCTCCTCCACCGAGAAGATTTAGATTTAAGAATCAACAACCAACATATATGCCTCAAGAAGAAGAAGGATTCAAAAGAGCAACTCCTTTCATAATATATTCAACTCCCAGGTATCAAACTATATTTTTTGGTTTATGTTGTGCATGTAATAATTTTGGGCATAAAGCTATGAATTGCAGAGCTAACATCAGGAACATAAACAACCTTGAAAGTCATACACAAAAGGGTTATCCAATAAGGTGTAGTGAAACACAAAGAAGAAGATACAACATGTTTGAATTGTTGAGCACTGAAGTAGAATGCTACAAGTGTAACAACTTTGGACACATGGCCAAATATTGTAGGATGATAGTTCCTCCTATAGAACCACAATAGAACAACAATAGTCACATATAGGAACCTCAGAAGAGAACATGGATAAGAAAGCAGAATCAATATAGCAATGCAGAATGCACACTCGCTCTACAAGATAAGTAGAAGAAATGTGGTTGGTATGTTGACAATGGTTGTTCAAAACACATGAAAAGTGATAAAAACAAGTTTCTTACATTAAGAAAGGAAAGAGATGGATCATTCTCCTTTGGAAATGATGATTCATCTAAAATCATTAGAAAAGGCACAGTCAGAATTGGAAACAAGAATATCAAGGAAAAAAATGTTCTATTAGTAGAAGATATGAAACGCAATCTTCTAAGTGTGATTCAAATGTGTGACCAAGGTCATAAAGTTACTTTCAATTCACAAAAGTGAGAGATAAGAAAAGAAGGTTTAGGAAAATTGATTGCAACAATTACAATAACTTCAAGCAACATATATGTACTAAGTGAAATTGGAAATGAAAAGTGTTGTCTAGGAAAGGAATATGAAAGTTGGGTATGGAACAAAAGAATGGGTCACATACACTTTGATAACCTTGTCAAAGTCAACAAAAAGGAAGTAGTTAGAGAAATGCCCCAGATTACGAAACCAACCAACACTTTATGCAAGCAATGTCAACAAGGAAAGAAAACAAAGACCAGGTTTAAATCAAAATAATATTCAACGACAAGACCACTGAAAATTGTGCATAATGATCTAGTTGGACCTGTTAGCACTCTGTAAATCTATATGGTTGGAAGACAGACGATGGAGGTAACTATTTCAACCAACTTTAAGTTGGATTCTGACCTTTCCAACCAGGGAGGGCTCTCTCGGACATACAACTATTTTGGATATTCAAAATATTTGGCAATGCATGTACAAAGGTCAGATTCTGCCATGGTGTAAAATTTAAAGGTGGTAGGACAAAACAGAAGAGCAGGGCCATTGGGCAATGGGGTCTGTTCCTAAAAAAAATATGAAGAGTTATAAGCTATGCATTTTGTTGGGCCCGAGATATGATCATTTTTGTGACTTTATTATACACTTTTTGGCATATGTACATATGCGTTTTTTATATTTCAAAGGAGCTTTTTGAAGAATTTTATGATAAAATGGTATAATCGGCATAAGGTACGTGTAATTCATGTTTTATGATTAAATCAAGTTTAATTTATCATTTTTTTATGCTTCCAAGAGTTAATTCATGTTTTTCTGCTATTATGGAGCAAAACGCACCATGTTTCTTGATCCGACATTTGATCCAACACTCGTTCTGGTACCCGATTCGACACTCGTTCCAACACCCAATATTGCACAAAAACGCAAGGCAAGTTGGCGATTATGGTATTGGCGGCCAGTGATGGACAAATAGAGCACGTGGGTTTTGTTTATCATCGCCCTCTCCAGCTACTAAGCTCAAGACAACTCAGTTTCAGTTGTCTAAAGATCACGATTATTGGCTTCCTCTGTTTTGTTAGTTATGGCTGCATTTATTGTATTTTTCCGAATTTAGAGGTGGTTTGACCCTCCTGTGGTCGACCACTTGGTTTGTAAACCTATAAATACTACCAGGATGGTCATTATATTGTTAAGCGAGTAGAAGAACCATTGTATTGGAGACAAACTCATTTTCTCTGTTTTTCAGTTTTTACATTGCCAAAATTATGCCAGAACTGCGTTTTTGGATTTTTATGGTGAATTTGGCCTGCTGAGTCCATGGTGTGCTTTTAGAGAGTGACCACGACTTGTTGGGGGGGCTGCCAGTAGTATGGTAACTATTTTCATGTTTATTTTTCATTTCCTAATTTAAATTGCTCTTTCTTATTTCCTGTATATGCATGTTTTTATTTAATTAATTAGTTTGATGTAGCTTACTATTTTACTTCTTTTTGTAGGTTAGATGATGATATGTGTTAGCATGTGTTGATTTTGTAGATTATAAAAGGCTTGCAAGTCTCTATACTAACCCTGTGTGCAATTAGAAAGTCTCTCTCTCACTATACTAACCCCGCATGCAGTTAGATGTTAAATTGTTCTTTCTTTTATAATTTTACAGTCAAGTTTAGAACAATTTTTTTTAATTAGAGTAGAACATAGTTTTAATTTGGGTTTCTTTTGACAAATATTGATGGATGGATAGATTTACTTCCAGTTTTTATAGTTGTTTATCTTAGTTTTACATAGATTTCATTTACTTAGTAATTGGTTAATGTAATTGTCAATTTACTTCTTAATATCATAGTTTAATTTTTGTTATTAATTCATTTTCTTACCATAGTTTGAATGGTTAAAATAGACATAGTATAGTTTTACTTCACGCAATTTCCTTTCTTAGAATTAAAGTGCAATTGAATTTCTTAGTTAATGAATGAATCTAGTTTGCTTACATAGTGTAGAATTGGAATAATAACCTCGTTATGTTGTTGATGGTTCATACATGAATATGCAGGGTATTTAACATTATCTTTGTCATGGCTAAATTCTCCTTAGATCGTTTAATCCATACCTTTCATTTTTCCATTGAGATTAGTGTTGAGTTTATACCGTTGGAATTGACATTTGTTGTCAAGTGTCATCGAGATATCATCCATCACCACCGAAGGCATTCACACAACCACCAGCATTACATTTGAGTGTTTCATAGATTAAAGATAGTTTCTTGCTTTCGTAGATTAGAAGAGATAGTTTCTTGTTTTCATAATTTTAGTTGGTATCCTTTCTTGCTTCCAATAGAATATATTTCCTTTCATGCAAGAGAAATAGTTTTGCATTAGCCATTTAGTTCACTTGCCTCTTAGGCTAGATAGTTATCCAATGAGAAGTTTTGCTTGCAGTATATAGTTGCCTTTGCTTACCTGTCTTTTGATTTAGTAGGTTAGTTAGGTTCCTTTGCTTACTTGTCTTTTTCTTTAGTAGGTTAGTTAGGTGTCCTTTCTTACTTGTCTATTTTCTTTAATAGGTTAGATAGGTGTTTTTTCTTACTTGCTTATTTATTTGCTTTCATAGGGTAGCTTCTCATTGAATGTAGGTTGGAAAGTTAAAGAATTTTGCTTTTGTCATTTGCTTATTATGCTTGGTAGTTTTCTTTTTCTTATTGTTTGCTTTACATAGAGTTTTCATTTGCTTTCTTAGGAACTATCCATCGATCCTTGGCCCAAAAATACTTAGGTTACCTAGTTTCAAGTTGCTTAGTAGGGTTTGTTAATTCGATAAGTTTGATTGAGTAGATTAGCCTTAGATAGCTACTTTTATTAGTTAGATTATACTCCTACCAACCTTTTACCTTTGGCATATATTTTTCTACAACTCTAAGTTTACTTACCCTGGGTTGACAGTTTAATTGAGGGTAGTTTAGTGTCTTTTTTAGTATATATAAATCACCTAACATTTTGGCGTCGTTGCCGAGGAGTTGTCTTAAGGTAAGAAGTAATTAGGAATTAGATCATCCTTAGACCTTATCATTAGTTTGGTGGTGGGGGAACTTTAAGATGAAAGGTAAGAACTTGTGCATCTGCTATAGCCGGTTCCCCCAAACCCAACATTATTTTTTCTTTTTGTTTTTATTTTTCATGAATAGACCTAGGAATCAAATGGTAGCTTTTTGTTTTTGTTTTTTCTTTCTTTCAGAACAGGCCTAGAGACCCACAAGGTAGATACATTAAATCAAAATCAGACCTTTCAACCAAGGTTCCTTCTGATCTCTTTGGGGGAAGGGACGTTCCTCTTATAAAATCCGCAGACCGATACCGAAAAATAGGAGCTAGCTCAACCCAAAGAGCTAAAATAGTATTTGAGAATACTAACACAGGGAGCACTATAGAACAAGAAATTGAAGCGTCAAACATATTGGGACAGGAGGCAAGACCACTCGAGCCTTCCGCAAAACCAAACAATACAACTTTTTCTTTTACACCACCACAAGGAAATCCTAATTTTGAAGATATCATAGACCTTGAACAAGTGAATCTTTTGTTTGGTAGCTCGGACAATGTAATTATCTCTCAAATTGACACAAAAACTTTGGCACTGATAATCTCAACTAGATCGAGTAGAGTCCCATACATCCAATCAATAGGAATACCTTTTCATTAAAGAGAAACTTTGCTCTCTTCAAAGATAAAACCATTTAGGTACTCTCATTTTGGAAACCAAGCTAATATGGGTGATTAGGAGGACCATAACAATGTAAGACACAGGGAGGAAGAAGAAACTGGAAACCAAACTGAAACTCCCTTCGGATTTCCGATTTTAGACACCACTCCAAATGTCAACATGAAGAATATTCCTCTCTCAGCACTGCCTACATTTTATGGTAAAAATAGTGAAGATCCAGAGACCTTCCTATTTGAATTTGACATCTTGTGCAGGAGCTACAACTATGTGCAAGATGCCCATAAATTAAAACTCTTTCCTGACACCCTCAAAGACTCTGCATTAATATGGTTCATGGGTTGGGAGAATCCAATATTAGGTCTTGGGAATCCATGAAAGACATCTTTCTTAAAAAGTACCAAGACTATTGCAAGGCTAAAGAGTCTCGTAATGACATATTTAAAGTCCAACAGTTAGAAGACGAGACCCTTGAAGACTATATGGAAATATTTGGTTATATCTCCGAGAAGTCAGAATACCATGACCTCCCAGAGGATGCAGTTAGGGCTCTTTTCCTTAAGGGAATTTCAGAAGAATATTTAGAGATGCTTAACCTGATGGCATCAGGTGCTATTTCTCATAAACCATTTGCTGAAATATGTGAAATGTGTAAAAACTACTCAAGGAGTAGAGCCAAAACAGAAAAGAATGTTCGGGACCCTTACAATAGAAGCTTAAAACCAGTTAGTTCAGGTGGTATTACAAGATCAGAGATAGGGAACCTTCTAGAAAACTTCAATATAGACATCCTAAGAACAATAGGTTCCCAGTTGGACACCCTTAAACTCAAAAAGAAATAGGAGGAGGAGAATGCAGCAATGAGCATATATTGCCCAAGATGTAGAAGGAAACATTCCTCAAGGGAATGCCCATTAGATAACATTTCAGTTTGTGGCTTCTATACAGAAGACCATTCAACTGAGAAATGTCCATCCTTGCCCGGTTTATTAGCCATCTATAGGAGTGGAGATCCTGGGGAGTCTTCTTATGCACCTAGGAGGCCATGGCAGCCTAGGAATCAACCCACATACCTAGATCTACAATCCCAAGTTCCACCCTATTATCAAAAACAATAACAGTGGAACCCACCAGGTTGGAAAAATTGGTCTACTCAATACCAACATCCTTGGCTACAAGGATGGAGAGGAGGACACAATATAGGAAACCCTCAAGCTCCACCTATTCCTACGTCCAACCATCCTTACCCTCAGTTCCCATCGAACACTCCACGGCTTCTTCCAGGATTTGTTCCACCACCTTTACCTCCTATCCCACAACAACAACCCTTACAATATCAAAATGCAAGCTCCCCGAGACCGACACTATTACCGGCATAGCTAGTGTCGAACCCCAATAATAATCCCCCTCAACCTCTTAACAATGTTGAGATGCAAGCCTTCCCAACATATGTCATTACTCCTGTTCCATTACAGGAAATTCAACTAAGATTGAGAAAAGTTATAGATATGTAGAGACCTTCAGTAGTCATCCAAGAAGAAGAAGCAGAAGAAACCACCGAACAACCCACGGATGACACTAGGTGGGAAGATGTTATTATCCTGAGGAATCAAGAACCCAAGCTTCCCCAAAATGAACCTTCACAATTTACGAAGGTCCCTCCTTATCTAGACCGATTGGTAATCGAGAAACCTACCACCCGACCAGAATTTGACATTTTGAATGAGTTGAAAAATATTTGTATCAAGATTCGCCTACTTCAATATATTAAAGACATTCCAATCTACAGTAAGGTAGTCAAAGAATTGTGTATCAAGAATATAAGTAGGAAGCAAAAGGACCCTCATACAATACACTTGGTAGGAGGACTCTCTGAGCACATATCAGAGTAGCCAAAGCTAGAAAAATATGGGAATCCAGGAAACCCCGTAGTGACCATAACCATTAATGAGGTCTCCATTGGAAACACTCTCATAGAACTAGGGACAACCATCAATATTATGACCACTACTACCTTGGAACAATTACAGTTACAACCTCTTCTTTGGCCTACCCCAACCATTTTGGAATTAGAGACTAGGGTTATACCTGAAGGGATTTTAGATGATGTCATGGTTAATTTAGCCTCATGGGATTACCCCATAGATTTTCTTGTCATTCATTCAAAGGATCCTACCAGAGGCCATCTCGTTATTTTTGGAAGACCTTGGCTAGCCACAACCAATGCATTTATTGGCTGTAGAGAAGGAGAAATGACCATATTGAATGGTCTCTTTATCCAAAAGCTTACCATTTACCCTCCAACTCAACCTATTATGGAGAATCTATGGTGGCTTGAATGTCCATATGAGAATGAAGACTGGGAAGAACCCGCATTGCCTAGTGACCATGCAAGGGAACTTCAGGAGCATACACCAGAAAATGTGCTAAACCAATTCGTTTCTGCTCTTACATGTGTGGATTTTCCACAGTCTTTTCCCCAATTTGAGTACATGTTTGGGGAAGAATTTCAAGAACAATTAGATCCATCCATTTTGTCTTCGACATATTTTATTTTCGAAATAGATGAGTCTTCCATGTCTTATACTATGCTCTGTGAGATTAGTCCAGGGAAATTTTTACATATAAACTCTGGGCTAGATACAGACCAACAGAAACAGTTAGTAGATATCCTTAAAGAACAATCAAGAGCATTTTCCTGGGAATACACTGACATGAAGGGTATACACCCTAACACATGCATCCATCATATATACACCCAGGGGGAAGTGACACCTGTTAGGCAACCCTAGAGAATGATGAACCCAACACTCAAGGACATAGTTAAGGAGGAAATCCAAAATTTATTAAATGTCGGATTTATCTATCCCATATCTGACAGTAAGTGGGTTTTCCCGCTTGTATTGGTTATAAAGAAAGTGACCGGGAAATGGAGAATTTGTGTTGATTTCTGAGAACTCAATAAAGCAACTCTGAAAGACTACTTTCCTCTTCCTTTCATTGACCAAGTTCTAGATACCTTGTCTGGAAAGAAGTATTTCTCCTTTCTATATGGGTACAGCGGGTACAACTAGATTCTTATAGCACCCAAGGACCAAGACAAGACTACCTTTACTTGTCCTTGGGGCACCTATGCCTATAGGGTCTTACCATTTGGATTGTGTAATGCCCTTGCCACTTTTCAACGAGCAGTATTAGGGATATTTGCCAATATTATTCATGATTGTGTGGAGATCTACATGGATGAATTCACATTTTATGGCAACACTTACCAGGAAGCCTTAGACAACTTAGAAAAATTCCTCATCAAATGCCAGGAAATGAACCTATCCCTAAGTCATGAAAAATGAAAATTGTTGTTAACTGAAGGAGTGGTTCTAGGACATCATGTTTCATCTGAAGGAATAAAAGTCGATCCTTCAAAGATTGAGGTCATTATTAGACTTCCACCCCCCAAGACTCAGAAAGAGGTGAGAATATTTCTTGGACATGTCGGATATTACCGACGGTTTATTGAAAATTTTACAAAGATTGTTACACATATGCTTGGATTATCGATAAAAGATGTTGATTTTGTTTGGACTAAGAAGTGCCAAACTGCCTTTGAAACCCTGAAAGCCAAACTGTCTATGGCACCAGTTCATAGAGGGCCCAATTGGACTCTCCCATTTCATATATCCATTGATGCCTCCGACACTGTAATTGGAGGGGTATTAGGGCAGAAAGAGGACCAATAGTCCTATGCCATTTATTTTATAAGTAAGAACTTGTCCCCTGCCGAGTTGAACTACACAGTCACTGAGAAGGAATTCTTGGCAGTTGTTCATGCTATTAACAAATTTTGTCATTACATTATAGGTTATGAAGTATTTGTACACACCGACCATTCCACCATTAGATTCCTCATGAATAAACCTATAACTAATGGTTGAGTGACTAGGTGGCTCTTGTTATTGCAAGAATTTAATATTACTTTGCTTGATTGACCTGGAAAGGATAATGTAGTAGCTGACTTTATTTCCCGCATAAAGAATGAGGATGATGATATCCCTGTAGATGATAGTTTCCCAGATGAGCACCTCTTTTCCCTTTCTATAAATACCCCATGGTTTGTGGATATGGAAAACTATCTGGCCACTAGGAAGTTACCGTCTCATTTGTCACCTCATGAAAAGAAGAAAATTATTACACAAAGTGCTAATTACTCTTGGGTTGGTCATGATATTTTCCACACATGTCCTGATTTGATTATTCATAGATGTGTCCGAGAGGACGCGGTACCTGAAATACTATGAAGTTGTCATGATGGACCATGTGGTGGCCATTTCTCTGACAAGCGTACAACATGTAAGGTGTTACATTCAGGTTTCTATTGGCCTAGCATTTTCAAATATGCTGCCAAGTATGTGAGAAGTTGTGATAGTTGCCAAAGGATAGGTAGACCTATGTTAGCTGATGAAATGACTTTACAGGCCCAAGTTATGATAGAACCCTTCGAAAAATGGGCCCTTGACTTTGTAGGACCAATTTCACCCATGTCCCGTAGGAAGAACTATATCTTGGTTTGTATGGACTATGTCACCAAATGGGTAGAGGCAAAAGCCCTATTTAGGGCCACAGAGAAGTCTATTGTCGAATTCATCTATGAAGACATATTTACCCGCTTCGGTGTCTCTCATGAAATTTTTACCGACCAAGGCACTCAATTCACTTCTAAGATGATGAAAGAGCTAACAAAGAAATATGGGATTAAACATTGTAAATATTCTCCATACCACCCGCAAGCCAATGGTCAGGTAGAATCCACAAACAAAGTTTTGGAAGCCATCTTGACCAAGAATGTTTAGTCACATCACCAAGATTGGGCTGATAGGTTCCCAGAGGCTTTGTGGGCATACCAGACTACTTGGAGAAATACCACTAGGCATACCCCTTATGAGCTAGTGTACGGGAAACAAATACTTTTACCAATAGAATTCCAAGTAAGGACCTTCCGTATTGCCACAGAATTAGGATTGAACCTAAATGAGGCTTAGAAGCAACAAGCCCTACAGTTGAATGAGTTGGATGAAATCAGGCAAGATGCCATCCAACGGGCGATATTAGTCCAAAACCAGAGGAGCAAGTATCATGACAAGTTTATTAAAAAGAAACACTTCCAACCTGGTGATTGGGCCCTGTTGTTTGATTCCTGGTTCAAAACCTTCAAAGGAAATCTTACCACCCGTTGGTTGGGCCCTTACGAGGTAGACACTGTATATGACAATGGAGCTGTAAAAATTAAAAAAATTGATGATGGACAAGTCTCCTTTGTGGTAAATGGACACTGACTTAAATTTTATCATAAGCCCATTGTTAAGAACCAAACTTCAATATAGCATAGAAAAACCTCAGGAAAAGTAATCAACGCCTTGAAAAAGAGATAATTTCAGATAATAAGCCTCTTCGAGGGGGCAACCTCCTTTTACCCCACTTAAATGTTCAAGTACAAGATG
>ML782510.1:345898-379179 GCA_009831015.1 Picea engelmannii
GTAAGAACCCCTTTTGCAATATGATTTAACCATGATTTTAAGCTTGGAACAACTCACTCAGATCCTTGCAAAAGTTGGGATCTCCTCTTCTCACGAAGAGGAGATATTGACAACAACCACGAGCTTAATTACTCCTCCAACAACGAACGAGGAATCAACATCTGAGGAACTTGAGGAGGAAAATGAGGAGTTGCAGAAAGATCTGAGTGATGAAAAACATGCCTATGAAATCATTATCGAGCAATGGTTCCAGGAAGTACTCGATTAGCTCCATTTTTTAATTTTTATTTAGAAATTTTGCAGTCACAACAACTAGATTAATTCACTCTCGAATATTCCATTATTCATTTGAAAAATTACCATTGAACATATTGTTGTTACTGTTGTGTGTTTGGCTCCATTGGAAATTTTCCTACACGTAACTAATATCTAATTCCATTTAGCATAGAGTAGGTAGGTTTTAATTTTCAGTTTTTTTTTTTACCTAAAATAAGTATGCTCTCCTCCGCGCTTCGTGCGATCACGAGGATCAGAAAATAGGAATGATTTTGATTTCAGGAATGAATGTTTTTGTGTCCATCCTTTGACCTGCAAATAAACACAATAAAAAAAAAAATTAGACGAATAAAACAAAGCCGAGTTTTCACATACTGTTACAGTGAAAATTTTCACTGTTACAACATGCTGATACAACAAAAATTTTATACACTATTACGGCATGCTGAAACCGTGAAATTTCTACATATTGATACAACAAAAATTTTACATGTTGTTATAGCATGCTGGTACAACGACATTTTACATGTTGTTTCAACGAAATTTTTTTATACTGAAACAGTGAATTTTTTTTTGTACACGCTGAGACAGTCGTTGTTACAGTGAAATTTTACATGCTGTTACAACAAGCTGTTATAGCGAAAAATTTTCATGTTGTTACAGCGAAATTTTTCATGCTGATACAGTGAATTTTATATGCTGAAACAGTGACGCTTTTTGCTGTAATAGTGATTAAACAGTGTCATGCTTGTGCTCTTCTCATTTTTAACTTCCGGTTTGGTCCATTTCTAAAACTGTGTTGTGCTTGCAATTGGTTGAATTGCGTTTTCCACCCATGCTAACCCTACAGCCTGGAAACAAAAACAAAACTTGCAATTGTGATAACAAAATAAGAAAATACTTCGGTGGTCTTCTCATGGATCTATGATAGCAAACAACAAAACAATCAATTGATTAGTCAACTCCTCTTTCGTTTCCTCACCTCCAATGAATGAGAATCCACACATGATTTTTCTCACAAATTTCGGTAACTAGAATGATATGCAAGTGAGAATTTTATGGGATTGATTAGTTATTGTACATTCAACTAATTAAAGAGATTTTCCTGCCTGAGGTTGCAAAACTAAAATCCATCTGTCAATTGATCGTGTATCAATTCGATTTGCCAATTCATCTCTTCCAGCATTAAATGGTGATCTTGATATGCGTAGTTTAGTTGCCAATCGTCCACCTCATCTAAACTTTCAAATGGAATAAAAACCAATTGCTTAAAAGAAGGATGATTAGTTGGGTTGCCTATTATTGGAAACTCTGTTTTATTCATTTTATCCAACACATCATCATGTATTAATAAATAAATAAATAAAACCTAAACTTCACGGTCTTTGCAAATTCTGGTTGTTCTCATATTTGCTAAAGTCTAGTAGGAATAAAATCTTTCAATGCTTAACTCGCTGATGTTACAACTATGCGTCAATCTTGGAAGTTGTTACATAACTGCTGCAACGGATGCCACCAATCCTGGAAGTTGTTACAGGACTATTGCAACAGGAGCTCGTCAATCTTGGAAACTGTTACATGACTACTGCAACGGATGCCACCAATCCTGGAAGCTGTTACGATCAAACTGAATATTTTCAATAAATTTTCCCAACAAGATTAGTGTTAGATCTAAATTCTAATTGCTATTGAGATATGTTCCCAATCGTATTGTTGGATATGCATCAAAATTTATTTGTTAAAGTAACAGATGCTCCAGTTTCACTTAATTCAATCAACATAACGGTTGGATCACAGATTCGTGAGCTCCAAGTGGTTGTATTATAGATTCGTGACATACTTATCCATGTTAGTGATTAACCAACAAGCTAGAAATGGACAACTAAACCACACACAACTCACACATGCAATTTGCTCTGAAATTTTTCGTCAATTTGTAGACAATCATCTTCAGGTGCAATTTTGGATCAAACCATGAGGAATTTCAAAAATCCGGCACACGGGTTTTGTGCAGAAGGGTCTCATTTAGCTGAATTGCGAGCGGTTTTTGCAAATTTTGCTTAGTTTGAGAGAAGTTTGCATTTTTCTGAACATGAAAATACAGATTTCGGGATGGTTGGTTTTCCAACTGGGCACATAAACACAGGCAGGATGAACATCAATGGGATCGATTGAAAGAGCTTTGATTGCATGCACGACGGAGAAATATAAAGAGAATAACTCAAAACCATGGGCATAATGTATCAATTTAGGAGGACAGAGTCAATAAATGTTTGATCAAATATTTGTGCTCTCGGCATCAATGACTGATGTATTTTTGCAGGCATTATGTTACTTTCTTCAGATTGACGTTAATGTTTTCTTATGGGTTGATATTTTTCATAGAGATTTGTATGCTCTGGAGGTTCAATATATTTGATGACGTACATGTTTTATTTTGCAGAAAAACAGTCAAAATCATGAGCACTGGGTTGGCATGGAGGATGAAGCTGGGAAATGATGTCTACAGAGATGATGGCATGCATAGCTATAGAATCCATCTACATTCTGGAGGAGATAAGTGCATCTCAGTAAACAATGCAATACAAAATGTCGATGCTTTATTTAGTTTTGCAGGCAACATGTTTCTATTCTTTACTATTTCGGCAACAAATGACCAGGGACGTAGCTCATAATTTTAATTTTGAGTGTCTTTACCATTTCCTTTTATTTTGGGTGTGTTATAAAAACAAAAACAATAAAAATGTAACATCATAAAAATTGATTTCTTTTGTTTTAATAGAAAGGAAAACAAAAACAGTATAAAAATCAAAATTATAAAAATAAAAAACATTGTCAAAATTGTAAAATGGACATCTCATTCCTGAAAACGAGAGTCAAGACATGTTTTTTTTTACGTTTAACACTGCTTTGTTTTTCTTAAGTCACTTTGGCAGCAATCAAATGACGAAACCAACAAGTGCGAACAAAAGGTATAACTGCATTTAATTTCTATTTTGAATTTATTCGCATTTGTACTTAATCTTGCATTTTACATCTTACGTTGCTCTCACAGGTTTGATTGTAGGATTAGTTTTAAAATTGATTGCAGGAACAAGACGCTCGTATTCCATGCTGTGTGATTTTCAAGAATCACAAAATCTTTCAGAAAACATGCTTTGATAAACAGTTTGACGGAGTTGATCTTCATAACGATGTTGTTACACAACAACTTTGTGTGCATCTTGATGTTTGTTGTTACACAGCGACCATGTTGATACACAACAACATCTTGCTAATACACAGAAACTTTTTGCGCATCCTGATGTTTGTTGTTACACCAGGGATGATTTTAGGGGCTAAATTTCGCTCATGGGCTAATTTTCCATGGTTTTTCCCGAAACAATATTCACTATTCTAAAAATGATTCGCCCAAATTCTATAGGATAAAATTATTTTACCCTAAAAATTGCCAAAATTTTATACAAACTATATAAAATCCTTAGAAATTTGAATATTTTTACAAAAAAATCGCTAAACACTTATAGTTGGCATATGAAGGATTACTAAGATTCGCCAAGATTTTTACATTGTAAAATAAATTTCCATCCTTAAAATCATCCCTGTGTTACACAGAAACATTTTGTTGTTACACAGCAACATTTAGTTGTTACACAACAACATTTTGTTGTTGCACAGAAGCATTTTGCTGATACACAACAACATTTTACTGTTACACAAACATTTTTCCCATCTTGATGTTTGCTGTTACACAATGACCATGCTGATACACTATTATTTCCACAAATTTCATGCTGTGACACTATCCCACTTCTCCTTCAAAGCTGATTAATCATCCTAGTGTTGAAGCCCATCTTACATTGCCTTAACTTTCATGACTTCACACATGCCTATCTTTCTGAGTTGCATACATTCCTTTATCTTTTTGCCTTCTTTTTCCTTTCCAGTTTTCCTTCTGAATAAAACAAACCCCTTTGCTTGATTACATTTCCTTTCCATAAACCCTATTGCTACTGAGATCTTTACATCTATAGTCCTACCAATCTTTTTATAAACTCGCGTTGACTGATGTGGGATTCCTTAAGGCCCACCTTTCAATAGTCTTGCCCCATCGACCTTGACACATTATCTGGGATATAGACTAGAGTTCATTTTGAGTACATAGAGGCTTGCATGCCTTTATGGCAAATTCTCTCGCTGATGATCATGGGAATACATCAATGTCCCTTGATCATCAGATCTTGCAAGTGGCTCGACATCAGCCCATTTATTTTCACTTAGCTAGATGTACTCGGGTACCTTGACACTCATTGTCATCACTGGTGAGTTTGTCTCACATTGGTTAACGACATTCATCAATGGTCGGTAATCCAATGATTTTTTTTCATGCTCGACATCGACACATTCATTTGCATGATGAGAATTGTACCATCGGTTTTGTAGCAGGTGAAGACTATACACTTTTTCATGATCCCCTCATCAATTGCAACAGTTTGATTTTAGATATATGAGAGTATCATGGTTCCATATTCTCTGCCTTCCACATTTCTCATGATTCAGCAGTAACAGTTCAGATTCCTTCATTTTCCATGATCCATTTTTAGCAACAACAACATTAGCAGTTCCATTTTCCTGATCTTGCAGCAGTGACACCTTCCTTATATTCTTTTCTCCAACAGTTACAACAGTTGCAGGTATAGCGCCAGTCACGTTTTCCTGATCCAACAACCACAACAGCTACATCTACTTTTTTGGTAAGTGGAGGTATGTTCTTTTCTAATCTTTAATCACACAATTTCTTATATGCCGACTTGAATATTTTGGAAAATTTCCTTTCCATGCTCTCTTTCCTTCCATGACCTACACTAAGTTGCATGATGGAATGCAACTGATTCAGTTGGGGGGGGGGGGGAGGAACTCTCACCACATATTCATTACCATTATTCCATTTTACCATCTCAACATTCCATTTATGATTCACTAACATTTCTTTTCCAATGAACACTTTGTTGCATTTCGATTGATACACATATTGGCATGATTCATAAAGATAAAGAAAATGCTTTCTTATACACAGTGATGATTTCTTATGCACATTGACAACTTATTATTTCTAGTGAGTATATGGCTAAATTATTGCAGCAAGAAAATAAATAAGTGAAATGAATGTTGTTAACACAAGAACCAACATCTTTTGTATTCATGGTTGTCACACAAGAACCAACCATAAGAAAATTCCACATGTTGTTACACATATTTCACATGTTGTTACACATGTATTTTACATGTTGCTACTCCTATATTTCAAATCCTGGAAATATTCATTGTTAAAAGGACATCATCAATCAAATCCATAGTTTAAATGTCAAAAGTTCTTAAGAAGATCCATGCATGGTTGCATGAGGACATGCAACAAGTTGAGTTGGGGGGCATGTTGGGCCTCAGAAATGTCACATTTATATCATATTTTCCCTTCACCATTCCTTACATTTCATCATCCCATTAACCTTTTATCATACCATTTCGATAATGATACTTGGGTTTCTCCTTATTATTTTCCATTGTATTCATTTCAGTATTATAAGTGAATTTGTGATTAAATATTAGAAAAATAACATATTTTCATTATATATCAAGGTTGGATGAGTTTGATGATGTGTGCAGGCATGTGTGAAGATTTCAACAAAGTCAAATATTACCACCTAGCCTCAAATTCGAATTTCATTCAAGCATATTCAAAGGAGAAGATCATGGAAGATTTGGATGGCATATCTTATTTAAGATATGTGAGAGATGTGTGGAGGATTTGACGGAATCATATCTTCTAATAATAGTAAAGTAGTTGAGAATGGTTGAGAGAATAGTGGATCTGTAATTATGACACTCTTCAAGACTCTCATGTATATAAGAGAGGGTTCTCTCTTCATGAAGAGGATGTTATTCATGAAGAGATTAGCTTGGAGAGTTAGAGATCATGTAATTCATAATTTAGTCTTGTAATTAGGAGAAGGGGATTCTTAGCTTGGATTCTTAGCTTTTTTATTCTTTCATGCTTTGTCACTTGACTCTTGTAATATAATTTGAGATTGATATATTTTGTGAGCTCACATATGTCTTTTGTCATTCAACTCTTCACATGTTGTATTGCTTTCCTATATTAATTTACTGCTTTCATAGTTAGTCTTTCAATGCTTTCCTAGATTAATTCCATTTCAACAATTTAGATTAGATTACTTCTACTTCAGTACTACATATATAGTGTGTGTGCTTCGTAAGCCTACGAACCTCGGATTGACAAATTAAATAGTTGGGCAAGTACTACAGCGGAATTAAATGACAATATTTCCACCTAACAATAAGTGGAACATAATCCTCTGAAAAATCATTAGCATTCAAAATTTCAAGAGGACCTATAACACCATCACTACTATGCTCAAAATTCCAATCAATTGTCTTTTGTTCATGTTCACTTTCATGTCCTAGAACACCCAACCTTTCAGTTCGAATCTGTTCATATGCTAGGATATTGTGTTGAATCTCCTGAGCATCATTAAACATTTGTTGTAAGGTCTCAGGTCTTCTTTCCATCGGGAGGAAAGAAAAATCTGGGTGAAGAGTAGTGGCATATTGGAGAATGGAAACAACTTCAGTGGGTTGAATTTCTTTGGGAAAATCATAATAATTATTGGAAAACCTTATACTGAATGTGGAAAGGGTCTCAATGCTTTTCCCTTTCAATGCATAGAATTTTGTAAGTTGGAGTTCTAGAGATTTCTTCTTAGCCCAAAACTTCGAAAAAACACTCTTCAATTCTTCCCACGAGCTAATTGTCTCTGGCCTCAAATTTTTAAACCATTCTTTGGTATCTCCATTCAAGGATTGAGAGAAAACCCTCATACAAACATCGTCATGGTCAATCTCAAACAAATCTATAAAATTATCAAACTCTTGGATGTGTTTTTCAGCTGTGATGGCACCATATTCCCCATCAAACACAAGTAGATATCCATAGTGCTTTGGAGGAAAATTATGAAGGATGTGGGGTAATTTTAAAGGTCTGTATCTGTATTGGGTCTTGGAAGGTGTTGGATCAAGTGGAGGAGGTGAAATATAAGCCTTGGTTTCATGAGGCTCATCAAAATGGTTGTGGTTATCACATGGATCAGATGGGAGGTTTCGATCAAAATCAGTGATGAACTGAGTAAATATCTATATAACTTTAAGAGGAGGATATACAATTTAAATATTATCATGATCATCATTTGAATGTAGTAGGTAAAGAAAAATTTGTTTAGCATGTTCAGGAAAGGACCAGAGGTAATTCACAACAAAAAATATAATGTATTGGAAAAAACTCAACTTTAAGTACTTGTTTTCTCCCATGATGTCCTTACCTCTGTCAAGGGCTCTCATCTTCTCTCGGAGTCTCTGAATCACATTTGAAGTTTGAGTGGAGTCGCCAATGATGTTTTGGAGGCTGGATTCTGCATTGAGAGTGGATTAAGAAGCAAAAATTTAAATTCCTGGATTCTTCTACCAGTGGAATCACCTTCAAAATGATTTTCAATGCGTGCAGTCGCCAAAGCAGGACCTTAGAACTCAACCATGTCATTCTTTCCCAGGAAAAAAATTTCAATTTTGTCCCCGACAACGACGCCAGAATGTTATCACTCTGTAAATCTGTCTGGCTAGAAGACAAACGACAGAGGTAACTATTTCAACCAACTTTAGGTTGGATTCTGACCTTTCCAACCAGAGAGGGCTCTCTTGAAAATACAACTATTTGGGATATTCAAAAGATTTGGAAATGTGTGTACAGAGGTCAGATTCTTCCATGGTGTAAAATTTAAAGGTGGTAGGAAAAAATAGAAGAGCAGGGCCATCGGGCAATGGGGTCCGTTCCTAAAAAAAATATGAAGAGTTATAAGCTATCTATTTCCATAGGGAATAGAGGAAAAATAGGTATGATGTTCAGCCAAATAAATAATGTGAGGTGGCAGAGGAGAGAAGAGGAAAGACTATTATCAATGAGAGGCGTTTAATATAGGGTGAATCTCTTGGTGAAGTATTAGAATAAGAAACATGAGAACTGACTACTGCAAACATAGCATTAATCATGAGCGAAGTCTGAAACAATAACCAAAATTACATAACAAGTATAATCGATATAAGAAGGAGCACCAACAAAGATGAATTTCTTCTATTACTTACAGATTATTACTAGCAGAAAAACACATTCACTAATAATGAAATATAAGAAGACACACTGAAAATCAAAACCGTGATGAATCTCAATTGTCTCAGAAAAGACCTTTTTTCTTATATTAATATTTCATAAAAAAATACAAAGTTCTCCTGCTACGAGGGAAAGCCCCTCTCCAGTAAGTCCAACCATTCATTTATCTTTTTGATAGTATATATAGATTCATTACATATGGAATTAAAAATGAATCATCTTCCCCAAAGTTCCAAAAATAGACATTTGTCACAGAAGGAATAACGTACAATAATTGAACTCCTATCTTCTAGGGGACATTATAAACCAAAACTGACATATTTGAGATTTTTACCCTGAATGCCACCTGTCCGTATCATTACAAAATTCTCTGAAACATACTTAATTTAGCTTGAAATCTATTTCAGATTAGAAATTTATTCCTTTAAAGTGTCAAGCCAAGTAGGCTGGTTTTCTCCAACACTTTCAACCTCTTCAGCTTTAACCTCTATCTTCCGCCGCTTGCTCCTTTTACCCTTGCCATCTTGTAGGTGATGTCCATCTACGTACCCCTTGATAATAAAATCCTTCATGATAGGATTCATGACGCAGACTGCCACCTCTACCTCGACAGAGTCTTTGCGTGACCTCCCGGTCTTAAGGATCGTTCATTCACTTCATGAGTAGAAGCGGCTCTTTCGATTCCCTGCTGGAATCTTCTTCAAATCGATCCACAGGTCCTTCGGGAAGCTCCCCTATGCGAACAACACTAGGCATGAGCTCCACCTTCTCCAAGAGACCACAATGCTAACACCAAGGCCCAATTCCAAAATCCTGTGTCGCAACTCGCGATCTCGTGAGTTCGCGAGTCAAAACTCTCAACTCTTCCTTCTCAATCCTGCGATACCTGAATCCATGATAAGGGTATAGCTCCTCTTTTGTCAGCACCTTTCACACATGACCACCAGCTAAGCTTAATGCTAGCTCCTCTCGCTATTCACCACTTCATGAGTTCAACGATTGAACTCTCATTCTTTCCTTGCGTGATCCTCCGAGACTTGAAAGTTAGCGAAGGTTGACCATCCTTTCGCACTTCTCGTAACTCGCCCCTTCGCGAGTCGTAGCATCGAGCTCTCGTGCTCTTACTCCGCAAATCCCTGAGACGTGAGAAGTCAATGGAGTATTGACTCCTTTCCTCCTAGTGACGCATATCCACCTGTCAACCACGCAGGCCTCACCATATGGCTCTGCCACGTGTCTACACGAGCCTCTGC
The DNA here is from genome assembly GCA_009831015.1 of Picea engelmannii. Classification (NCBI taxonomy): domain Eukaryota; kingdom Viridiplantae; phylum Streptophyta; class Pinopsida; order Pinales; family Pinaceae; genus Picea; species Picea engelmannii. The sequence continues at coordinate 355,664 of ML782510.1, forward strand.
TCTCGACACTTCACGACTTCTGATTTCGAAAGTGACCCCTCTCAACCTCCGAACCCCTGAATGTGTGATAAGCAATGGGGTTCCTGATCCAACGATCCTCTCGTTCTCCAGATCCAATGGTTGTCTTCACTCCTCACGATTTCGCAACTTCGTGACTTAGAGCGCCCAACTCTTGTCTCTTACCTTGCGAACCTTGGAGTTCATGAGATCCCTTGTTCTCTGCCACCTGTCCTCCTCAGATGGATGGTCTCGAGCTTCTCGTGACTTTGCAACTCGCGAAGTAAAGGACTTCCCTCTCTGACCTTCGGTGTCTAAATCCTCGATAGAGAGGATCTCCCCACATGCATTTTCTCTTAGACAAACGGCTCAAATTTCCTTAGGACTTCACTACTCGCGATGTCAAGATGCTCACCTCTGTGGGTCTCGGTGCCCGAATCTTTGAAATGGATGATTCTGCAACACGCTTCCTCCCATAGATGGACGGCTCAGATCTATTTCACCTTTTCACGATTTCTGATGTCGAGTGGCCGGACTCTCATCCTCCGGACCCCCGAACTCCCGAGTGTCGATATCCTGATATGAACTCCTTCTCGGGACTTTTTCTTCTACTGCTCTTCACATGAGGTTTAAACCTTGTGCAACTCTCAACAAATCCAATGGCTATCAGCTGTTTAGACCAAGATCTGACGGCTCAGACCTGTCTTCCCCTGCGCCTTTCCTATGATGCCCCCTGAACATGAATCCACGATCCAGATTCTCTCAGCTAATCCGATGGTAGCTATTGCTCCTCCCGAGCTTTGGTGCTTTCTTCCAAAACTTGGAAGAATTTCAAATTCTCAAAGGCCTCGACCTTTGTTCATCTTCCCTGCGATCTCTTCACCTTGAGTCTCGCTTGCGTTCTCAAAGACGCTACTCCTCCTGAGATTTAGAGACTCTGAACTCTCCCAAAGAGTCCTTTCACTTCTTCACTCCTTGTAGCTATGGCTTCATGTGCCAAAAGCACTACTCCTCCTGAGCTTATCCTTCGAGTCCTCAAGGGATTCTGTGACTTCTGCGCCTCTACAAAGTCTTTGCACACAAAGTGCTACTCCTTCTGAGCTTTCCTGCTCCTCAGGCCTTAAGGAAATAAATCCTTCTTCCTTTCTCCTGTAGATGGAGAATTTGGATGCCCTCCTGGCTATCCCCTGCTCAAGCAACCTCTTGTTGAGTGTTTCAGGGTGTTCAACAACCCTGCGAAGATCCCTCAATGGATTCTTCCTTCAACTACAGAACTCAAAGAGTTCTCTTCCTGTGCCTGTCTGCACACTGACTCAATTCCCTCCTGACAGAGTTGTATAGAACTCCTCAGAGCTTCTGTCTTCTCCTATGCACCCTATGCACCTGCTCAATGCCCTCTTGGCAGAGCTCTCAGAATCCTTAGTGATTCTTGCTTCTTACGAACTCACAACAGAGTTCTTCTTTTGTGCACTCCTTGCACTGGCTCAATGCCCACCTAGCAGAGCTTTACAGAACTCAAAGAGAGTTTCTGTCTGCAACTATGTTCTTCTCCATAGCCTTGCTTCCTGAAGTATTCAGCAACCTCACAGGTCTTCCTCGAGTTGATAATTTCATCTCTTGTGCCCACTTGGCACATCTTTGTCTGAATCCGCAGAATTCAGAAGTGCTTCTGTGCACTGGTATTCAGAGACCATAGTACTCTGTCATGCCGTCCTGGCATGAAACCACAAAGAACCTCTCAAGCCTGAAAATCAAACAACTCCCTGCAAATGCAAACCTACAACATACATTCACAACATATGAAGAACACATTAAAACATCTACACAACATAGAATCATGCAGGAAAAATTGCTCTGGTTTGTATTAATAAAATGTCTGTTTACAAGGGTGTTCTGAGCGCGGACCGTGACAAAGTCTCAGCTCCTTCTCTTGCACACTCTCTCTCTCTTGTGCCTATTCCAACTCTTACAATTCTCTCGACTATCACACTCTCTCTCAAAATGAGATCGCAATTGATCTTTTACATGAGGGGGCTCTTTGAGCTCTTCCCTCCAATCTACCTACCCTATTCAATTACATTGAATGGGATGTCTAGTCCAGAATTAGATCTAGATCTCAGCCTTACAAACATTAAATGCCTACCTACTCTAATGCCTGCACAAAGGCACGGCTCCCTAGCTCAACAGCCTACAACATTAATTACATTCAATTTGAATTTGAAAACGAGGGCTGCACCTCTCTTCAGCCTTGAGTGCATGCGCTGACGTGGTTGGCTGACATGGAGAGATGCTCTTGCATCATACTCCTCAGTTGCAAAATTCATGAGCTCCTACTCATGAGCTTCCTCTCTCAGCTTTGGAAATCCTCCTGGATCCCAAACAAATTTTTGGAGCTGTTCATCTGCTCCATCTCCCTGCTGTTGCTGCTTCCTCTCTTCTGCTTCTCTGCTCCTCGCTGGCAGTTTCTGCTGACCCTAACATCAGCTCCTTGATCTCCTCAATCACTTCGTCCAGCTGCTCCAGTGGCTGGCTTTTCTCATGCAGTCTCCTCGGCTGCAAAATGTTTCTGCAATTGGGTAGATCACCATGATCTCCCATGATATCCTCATCTTCTTCCTCTATGGAACTAAGTGTCCACTCTGCTGCAGACTTCGGATCTGCAGTCTCCCCTTGACTGACCTGCTATTTAGTCACCTTCTCTAACAGCTCAACTTCTACCAGTTCTCCTGTTGGCTTTGGATTGTTCAACCAATCCTCTAGCATCTCCAGCTCCATCTCCCATGGAGTGAGAAATCTATCTGCCTACTCTTCAGCTTCTTATGCTGTCAGCTTCAATGCTGCAGCTTCCTTAGCTTCCTGGATAAAAGCATTGAGCCACTCCTCAGAATGCTCATTCTTTTATTCTTCTTCTACTTGGGCAGTCTCAAATACCTAATCCAATTCTTCATTGATAGTCTCAGCTAGTTGTCCTTCTTTTGTTGTTGCTACATCTGCAACACAGATTTCTGCCTCCCCTTGGGAAAATGGTAGGAATATTTCGATTCCCCCAATCATCAAAATATTTCTCCGATCTTCCTCCTCTGTCAACTGCATTTGTTGATCCAAACTCACCTCTGAGTTTATGAGACACTCAGATAGTCTCATCTTCTTATCCATGCCCACCTGGAAAATTGGGTTTTTTCTGTTGCTCTCCTGGTAGTCTATGGAATCAACTGATCCCATCTCTGTTCCCTTGCCCACCTAGCAAATTGGAAACTCTCGGCTACCCTCCTGGAAGTCTATGAGATCCCGCAGCGATATCAATCCATTGCCCACCTGGCAATGTGAAATTCCCTGGCTATATTCATGACAGTCTGTGAGATCCTTAGTTGATCTCAACTCTTTGCCCACTCGGCAATCAGAAATTTCCTCTCTGCCCTCCTGGCAGTGCTTGATATCTTCACCCGATCCCATTTCATCCTCAGCATCGTTGAGATTTCTCCCAGTCTCTGGCTCACATACCTGAACCCTTTTCTCTGGTCTGTTGAGGTCTTTAGCAGGCCTCAACCACCATCTCAACAGCTTACATTGTCTTTTGACCATCAACTCTGGGATTTTCTTTCCAGCATATCTTCGACCTTCAGTAGCCATCTTGTTGTCCCTGTCTTCTCTCCTGGCAAACCTGTTGCTCATATGCAAGCAATCATTCACAGAGTCTCTATCACTCTGTCTTCCTCTTTCTCCTTCTGTCTACGATATACAAACAGAATCCGTGCTCTGATACCACTTGATGCAAACCACCACCTCTGCCTCGACAGAGTCTCTGCGCGACCTCCCAATCTTAAGGATCATTCATTCACTTCATGAGCTGAAGTGTCTCTTTTGATTCCCTGCTGGAATCTTCTTCAAATCGATCCACGAGTCCTTCGGGAAGCTCCCCTGTGCGAACATCACTAGGTGTGAGCTCCACCTTCTCCAAGCGACCACAGTGCTAACACCAAGGCCTAATTCCAAAATCCTTTGTCACAACTTGCGGGTTCACGAGTCGAAACTCCCGACTCTTCCTTCTTAATCCTGCAATACCTGAATCCAGGATAAGGGTATAGCTCCTCTTTTGTCAGCACCTTTCGCACGTGACCACTGGCTAAGATTAATGCTAGCTCCTCTCGCTATTCGCCGCTTTGTGAGTTCAACAGTTGAACTCTCATTCTTTCCTTGTGTGATCCTCCAAGACTTGAAAGTCAGTGAAGGTTGACCTTCCTTTCTCACTTCTCACAACTCGTCCCTTCGTGAGTCGTAGCGTCGAGCTCTCGTGCTCTTACTCCGTGAATCCCTGAGACGTGAGAAGTCAATGGAGTATTGAATCCTTTCCTCCTGGTGACGCGTATCCACTTATCAACCATGCAGGCCTCACCTTATGGCTCTGCCACGTGTCCACACGAGCCTCCGCTCTCGGCATTTCATGACTTTTGATGTCGAAAGTGACCCCTCTATACCTCCGAACCCCCGAATGCGCGATAGGCGATGGGGTTCCTGATCCAACGGTCCTCCCATTCTCTGGATCCAATGGCTATCTTTGCTCCTCACGATTTCGCAACTTCGTGACTTAGAGCGCCCAACTCTTGGCTCTTACCTTGCAAACCTCTGAGTTTACGAAATCCCTTGATCTCTGCAACCTATCCTCCTCAGATGGACAGTCCCGATCTTCTCACGACTTCGTAACTCGCGAAGTCAAGGACTTCCCTCTCTAACCTTCGATGTCCAAATCCCCAATAGAGAGGATCTCGTGACATGCATCCACTCTCAGATGAACGGCTCAGATTTCCTTGGGACTTTGCTACTTGTGAAGTCAAGAAGATCACCTCTGTGAGTCTCGGTGCCTGAATCTCTGAAATGAATGATTCTGTGACACATGTCCTCCCGCAGACGGATGGGTCAGATCTATTTCTCCTTTTCATGATTTTTGATGTCGAGTGGCCGGAATCTCGTCCTCCGAACGCCTGAACTCTTGAGCACTGATATCCCGATACAAACTCCTTCTTGAGACTTTCGCTTCTCCTACTCTTCACGTGAGGTTTAAACCTCGTGCAACTCTCAATAGATCCAACAGCTGTCGGTTGTTTAGACCAAGATCTGATGGCTCAGACTTGTCTTCCCCTGTGCCTTTCCTATGCTGCCCCCTGGACACGAATCCACGGTCTAGTTTCTCTCGGCTGATCCGATGGTAGTTGTTGCTCCTCCCGAGATTTGGCGCTTTCTTCCCATACTTGGAAGAATTTCAAATTCTCAAAGGCCTCGACCTTTGTTCATCTTCCCTACGAGCTCTTCACCTTGATTCTTGCCTGTGTTCTCAAAGACTCTACTCCTCCTGAGCTTTAGAGACTCTAAACTCTCCCAAAGAGTCCTTTCACTTCTCCAGTCCTTGCAGCTATGGCTTCGTGCACTGAAAGCACTACTCCTCCTGAGCTTATCCTTTGAATCCTCAAGGGATTATGTGACTTCTACGCCTCTACAAAGTCTTTGCACACAAAGTGATACTCCTTCTGAGATTTCCTGCTCCTCAGGCCTTAAGGAAATAAATCCTTCTTCCTTTCTCCTGTAGATGGAGAATTTGGATGCCCTCCTGGCTATCCCCTGCTCAATCAACCTCTTGTTGAGTGTTTAAGGGTGTTCAGCAACCCTGTGAAGATCCCTCAGTGGATTCTTCCTTCAACTACAGAACTCAAAGAGTTCTCTTCCTGTGCCTGTCTACACACTGACTCAATGCCCTCCTGGCAGAGTTGTACAGAACTCCTCAGAGCTTATGTCTTCTCCTGTGCACCCTATGCACTTTCTCAATGCCCTCTTGGCAGAGCTCTCAGAATCCTTAGTGATTCTTGCTTCTTACGAACTCACAGCAGAGTTCTTCTTTTGTGCACTCCTTGGACTAGCTCAATGCTCACCTGGCAGAGATTTACAGAACTCAAAGAGATTTTTTGTCTGCAACTATGTTCTTCTCCATAGCCTTGCCTCCTGAGGTATTCATCAACCTCACAGGTCTTCCTCAAGTTGATAATTTCATCTCTTATGCCCACTTGGCACGTCTTTATCTGAAACCACAGAATTCATAAGTGCTTATGTGCACTAGTATTCAGAGACCACAGTACTCTGTCACGTCGTCTTGGCATGAAACCACAAAGAACCTCTCAAGCCTGAAAATCAAACAACTCCCTGCAAATGCAAACCTACAACATACATTCACAGCATATGAAGAACACATGAAAACATCTACACAACATAGAATCATGCAGGAAAAACTGCTCTAGTTTGTATTAATAAAATGTTTGTTTACAAGGGTGTTCTGAGCATGGACTGCGACAAAGTCTCGACTCCTTCTCTTGCACACTCTCTCTCTCTTGTGCCTATTCCAACTCTTACAACTCTCTCAACTATCACACTCTCTCTCAAAATGAGATCGCAATTGATCTTTTACATGAGGGGGCTCTTTGAGCTCTTCCCTCCAATCTACCTACCCTATTCAATTACATTGAATGGGTTGTCTAGTCCAGAATCAGATCTAGATCTTAGGCTTACAAACATTAAAGGCCTACCTACTCTAATGCCTGCACAAAGGCACGGCTCTTTGGCTCAACATCCTACAACATTAATTACATTCAATTTGAATTTGAAAATGAGGGTTGGGCCTCTCTTCATCCTTGAGTGCACGCACTGACATGGCTGGCTGGCTGGCTAGCTGACATGGAGAGATTCTCCTACATCAATTCAGTCTAATTTCTTCACTTGACCCTGGCTGATCTGGAGGCTCGGTGTGAAATTTCGTTGCCAGTATTCGTGCAACAAGATTTTATTTCTTCTTTACCGAAAATTTTGTCAGATTATTTGAATATCCCAGTTCACTGAAGGTCACCTAATATGTCTTCTCCATTTCCTCTGGTTTTCCCCAAATCACGAGCTTACCCTCGTTAGTTGTACAAGAATTAGATGAACGATTTGATTTGTGGTTACCCTGTTCTGGAATAAAATGTTAATCTTCAACAATAGAGAAATATCACCCATGTTTTTAATGACAATCGTCATTGAGTGCTAATCATGTGTTACTGACAAAGTTCCTTGCATGGATAATGACATATCTTTTGATTGTGGAGTTTGATTATCTTCCTGATTCAAAGGTTTTTTGTTTTCAGCTGTGTTTATACCCCATGAAGTATTTACACCCCAGAAGTATGTACACCCTTCCACGCAGGGGAGTGCAGAGGGGGGTTACCTCCTCTGCGGGGTTCGGGGGGGCTATCCCCCTGACTGGGGGGTCCGGGGGCAACGTCCCCTGAAGGAAAAATTGCCTTGTAAATGTATATTGAATTTCATTGTAAATCTGGACCATTCATTATAAGCTCGTAGATCTAATGGTAGAAATTATGTTAGGGTTTTTTTCCCTAGAAGAAAACCCTCTGTTCTGAGGGAAATGTATTGCAACTATGCATTATGGAGAATATTGTATTCTAAGATAGGATACTGTGAGAGAAAGAAGAGGAAGTTACAACGGGCTTGTTGTAGGTTGTATCCCTTCATTTTTTGGATAATAATAAAGGAAGAACCTAGCAATTTCTCTGGTGGACGTAGCCCACACTGGGTGACCCACATAAATATGTGTCTCTATTGTATTGTGTATCTTCTGTATTTTATTTCCGCATTTGTTTTATTTTATTGCTCCATGGTCCTGTTTTTCTAACAACTAGTATCAGAGGAAGGCTAACTCACAGGAAAAGAGGGTTCCTAGTTCGAGTGGGAGAAATGTCGGAAGATGGAAATTTTAGGGTCGAAAACTTTAACGGCCAAAACTACCAGTTATGGAAGATGTAGATGGAAGCTTATTTATATCAGAAGGATCTATTCCTACCATTGGGTGGAATATCAAAGAAGCCGATAGCTATGAAGGACGAAGAATGGGAGATTCTTAACAGAAAGGCTCTAGGAACAATACGGCCGAGCTTGATAGCGTCGATGTCTTTCAATATTTCAAAAGAAAATACAATGAAGGGTTTGATGGATGCATTGGCTAAATTGTATGAAAAAACATTGGCATACAATAAGGTATTTCTAATGAAGATATTATTTAATATGAAGATGTCAGAAGGTGGGTCTGTTGGAGATCATTTAAATGATTTTAAGATGGTTACTAATCAACTAAGTTCTGTAAAAGTGGACTTTGATGATGAGGTCATGGCTCTTCTAATCTTGTGCTCATTGCCAGAAAGATGGAACGACTTGGTCATGGTTGTAAGTAAATCTGTCTTTGGTTCAAATACTTTAAAATTTGATGATGTTGTTGGTGTTATCCTTAGTGAGGAAATGCGACGAAAAAGAACAGGTGAGACATCAGGTAATGCGTTGAAAATGGATAATAGGGGAACACAAAAGGATAGAGGAAAGGGACCAGGGAACCGCGGGAATTCTAGGAAGGCCAGATCAAAATCCAGAGTTGGAAAGATAGAATGCTGGAATTGTGGGAAGAAAGGACATCTGAAGAAAGACTATAGAGATCCAAAGAAACAAATAGATGGACAGAAGGAGATAAATTGGGAAGCAAATGTAACAGGTGATGTGTTACAAGATGCTTTGATTATTTCTGTAGACAATATTTATGAGTCTTGGGTAGTAGATTCAGGGGCTTCATTTCATGCCACAACCCATAGGAAACATTTTCTAGATTATGTTCAAGGTGATTTTAGATAGGTTCATTTGGGTGATGATGCACCATGCAAAATTGTTGGAATGGGAAAGGTAAAAATAAAGTAACGCAATGAAAACCAATGGTTGTTTAAAGAGGTAAGACATGTTCCAAATTTAAGGAAAAATCTAATTTCAACAGGGCAGTTGGCAAGTGAAGGTTTTATATCCATATTTACAGATAAGACGTGGAAGGTCATCAAAGGATCATTGGTGATAGGAAAAGGAGAGAAGGTAGGTACATTGTATTTATGTACTGGTAATACTGACTCTTCTATCTCTTTAGCTTCTACAATAGTGGATATAGCACTATGGCATGGACACATGAGTGAGAAGGGAATTAAGATACTTCACAAAAGAAATTTATTTCCAGATCTTAAACAAATTGATTTGGACTTCTGTGAGCATTGTGTTTATGGAAAACAAAAGAGAGTTAGATTTCTCAGAGTCAGAAAACAAAAGAAGAATGAAAGGTTAGATCTTGTGCATATAGATGTATGGGGACCAACTTAGGTATCATATCTTGGTGGCTCTCATTATTATGTTACTTTTATTGATGATGCAACTAGAAAAACTTGGGTTTATTGCATTTGACAAAAATCTGATGTTTTTGGTACTTTTAAGAAATGGAAAGCTTTGGTTGAGAATGAGACAAGAAAAAGTTTGAAGTGTCTCAGATCCGATAATGGAGGTGAATATTGCAACAAGGAGTTTGATGATTACTGTTCATGCCATGGGATTCGTAGAGAGAAGACAGTTCCAAGAACACCACAAGAAAATGGTGTGTCAGAAAGGATGAACAAGACAATCTTGGAGCGTGCAAGGAGTATGAGATTGCATGCGGGTTTGCCATTACAGTTCTATGAAGATGTTGTACATACTGTTGTTTACTTAATAAATAGAGGAATTTCAAGCTCTTTGGATGGTAGAATCCCAGAGGAGAAATGGATAGGAAAAAAGGTAAACTATTCTTTTCTGAAAACTTTCAGTTGTGAAGCATTTTTCCTCATTGATAAAGAAAATAGAACAAAGCTTGAGGAAAAATCCAAGAACCGTACCTTATTGGATACGATGTTAATGATTTTGGTTATCGCTTATGGGATTATGAAAATAACAAAATCATTAGGAGTAGAGATGTCATATTCAATGAAAAGGTCATGTACAAAGATCAGTTGCAGGGAATGTTATAACCCTAAATTGCACCATACATGCTTACCTGGCATCAGGCCATCTCAAATCCCTTCTTTGCCAAAGCACTATTGAACAACTCTTTAAAAAACCTCTTTTATAAGGGCCCATGTGCCCTACTCCATTACTACACACATGTACATGCTAGCTGACCTAAAACAGCCCACGTGGACCGACAAAAGCACGAAAAAAGGAAAGTTGCCGATGGAACACACATCTTTGGGTGAGTTAACTGAAACTCCCAGCCATGCATGGCTGAGGGTTCATCTAAATACCTAGCTCCTTCTAGCCTATAAAAGAAGGGGTAGGGTTCCCATTTGGAGAAGGAAAAATATAGCAAAGAAACTCTGCCCAATTGCATATTCCCATTGTCCCAACCCTTTAGCCATCCTTGTGCAAGAAGAGATACAAAGCAAAGAAGTTGGAGGACATTTGAAGAGGAGCCCAAGATCAGGATTCGTGGAGTAGTGGCCGGTCTCAAAATTTGTAAGTTGATTCATTTAAAGTAATAAAGAAATGATTTTCCCGTCCCACTTTATGAGTTCTTCATAGTACAATAAATATATGCTTGAATCTCTAACCCATTAGTCTATAGGTAAAATGCATGCGTAGTTTGTTGCTTGTTTTGCATATAGGTTATCTTGGAAAGGAGGACTGCTAACAAGTGATCAAGTAGGAGGAAGGATCGACATCGAACACCCGGAACAAGGTATGTTGGTCTAAACCATGTATTTGTTGAAAAGGAATGGGGTTTAAGTCTGGGGACGAAGGTAGAAAGTATATTTCTTTTGTTCATATCTACATGCATAAGATAACCCTATTTGCTAGTCCGTAAGGGGATTTCCCTCACAACAGAATTGGCGACCGTACTGGGGAAGTTTCTAGGGTTCCTGGAATTTTATTTGTTTTCAGGTAGTTTTAAAAGACTAGTTTTCTTACCTGTTTTTTTTTTTTAGTTTCTATAAAGTCTAAGCTAGCAGAGAGTCTAGTTTCCCATACCAGTGGTCTCTGTTATTTTCTTGATTGTGTTTTTTCGAGACCCACAGAGGTACACGTAGCCTGCATAAGGTCTGCACGCGTGTACCCGTGCCCTACTCTCTTACAGTTCGCGTGTGAACGCTAGCTGAAGAAGTAGCAGTAGCGTGTAGCTCGCAGAAATTTTTTGAGGCAGTCATCCTCTTCCCTGTTATAATCAGTCAATTTCAGGGGTTTTCTAGAGCTCTGTTTGAGTCTTGGTGGTTTGCAGTCTTATCTCAGATTGGTTTGCTTTATGAATTTTTTTTCCTTTCGTTGTTTCACTTTTTTTTGTTAAAGAGAGTGTCTAAGCCTTCAGGAGATCCTGGTTATCAATATCAGTGGTCTCTTCCTAGTTTGGATTGTCTGTTTTTAATTTTTCTCAGAGTTTAGAGATACATGTGGCCTGTATAAGGTCAACCCGCATGTACACGCCCTCTGGCTCTATACAGCTCGTGTTCACACGCTTGTTGTTGGATTATTAGTAGCGTGCTTGTGCAGGATAATTTTTGTTGAGGGTAAGGCAGTCATCCTTTCCCTTGATGAGAGTTATACTTCTCAAGATTTTGAATCTCTGTCTTAGCAGTCAGTAGCTTAGGATTAATCTTAGCCTTAGCTTGTTTTTTCTCATTTAAAAGTTGTCATAAAAAAGAATTTTTTTAGGGTTTTTAGACAAGTGTGAGAGTCATTTTTTAAGTTGCTAGTGTGTGATTTCTTGAAGTGATTCTTTGTGATTTTCAATTTAGGCCAAAATTGTTTTTCTTGGTTTTTTACTTGTTGGGATTTTTCCTTTTTGCTTTATCAGCATTTTAATAAATAAAAAAATCTCTTTCATTTTCTTGTTTGGTTGAAGAGTGTGATTCTGCATTATTAGTCAGGGAAAAATATTTTATTTCATAAGTTTTTGCAGTTTACTTAGATCATAAGTAGCTTGTAGTCGAGTGAAATTATTTTTGAGTTTTCTATCCAAAATCTTAGAAAATTAAATATATATATATATATATATATATATATTGAAAATTTGTTGAAATTTTGCATTAAGTGAAAGTTTTTGTTTCCAGCTTTTTACTCATTTTTAATTTCATCTTTTACACATCATCAGCTTCACTTTCATACCCCTTGACATAAGACAAAGCCATAAAATTAATGCTAAATCCAAAATTTATTAGACTTTTATGTTTGTAGGGTTAACCAACTAGTTGAGGATCATGGCCTTGGATTAGGTTGGAGAGGAAACTCTTCAAGGCCATTACAATCTAACATTGGAGTCTGAGTTAGGGAGTGTCTAAGCCCAGTATTGTGAAAGTTATCTGGGACCCCCCTCTAACACAGGGGATAAACACGAGGTCACGTGCGGAAAGGTAGCAGAGATAACCCCTCCAAAGCTAGACCAATCGTAGTGGAGAACACATATAGAGGGCTTGTTTTGGGATTTTGTCGATTGCATTTACCACGGGGCTTCGTGGGTCTTGAATCCATTTGAGGTCCTCAGTTGTCTTCCAGACCACTTGCTTTCGATACCCTTGATAGGTTTTGGGCTTGATACCCTACTTATTGTGGTCTACCCGACTTTTGACTGTACCCGCCTGGTGATTGTTCACGCGCTGGCAACCTAGTTGCCTATCTTTTTTAGGGACATACATAGGTGACTATGGGGGTATACTGTGATACCTATGATAGACATCGGGGCATGCTTTGCAGAGTATACCAAGAGGGTGCTTCCATTTTCGAGTTGCACTTGCACCAGTAAGTTGCTCTAGTGTTGGTTGTTGTAATTGTTCTTCCAAGTAATTTAGTGTTTGCCTATCTTATCTTATAGGGATTTTTTTAGTGTGTGTTACTTTTGAACGTTTAGACTACCTAGAGTGTCTTTGATCTTCTCACACAGTGGAGGATCACGAGCTTCACTGGTCACAAAGGCTTCTTGGCCTCCCGCCGGTTACACTGGAGTCACCCCCACCACCATTAAGGCGAAAGCTAGACCAACAAGGGTCTTTTGAAGCGACAGGCTCACAAGCAATTCTGCTCGACCAAAATTCAGAGAAATCGACCATTTTGGACCTTGGAGTGAATGCTCTTGGCCCAGTTGAAACCTCAACCACTAATTTCTTGGCACCTTTCATCGTACCAATTCAATTTTACGAGCGCCAGACAGTGTTGCACACAGCAATGGAAACAAATGTTGTTACTCCTTCTGGGAATTCTTCAATTCCCACTACGATTGTCACCACAGGAGAGTTTTCACCTCCTAACCCACCGTTAAAGGTCCAAGCCACCATGGTCTCAACCGCCTCTACATCGCACAGTGGTCCGATCCCGTCTTTGGCGGTGGCCATAACCCCTTTCACACCAAGTGCGACAGGCCCTCCATTCTCATACGAGATGCCTAGTTCAGGTACAAGTCCTGTACTTTCCTACTCCACTTTACAGACTTCAGGTCTGGGGATAGGGAGCTTTAGCGCTCCTCTGCAAGGTCACATGGGGGGCACTCCTGCTCCTTTTAATGCTTTCCCTTATGGAGGAGGTCATATACCTCCTTCATCCCCTTCACTCGGTGGCTCGCATCAGCAATCTATCGGGCAACCTACACACCATAGTTTATTTGGAGCGGGGAGTCAAGGACCACCTTCGCATAATATTTCGGTAGGTTAGACACTGTTTTCTTTGATCGGAGCATTTGGTAACAATGCCTTCTCATCAGCCACCTTCCTGACTGGGGGCAATCCCAGTTTTGGACAATCTATTTCTATGCAGGGTACTATTCCTGCATAGGGGGCAAACCTAGGAACTTCTTCTACATCAGGGCCTTGGAATTCTTGGCAGGGATCCGTTCCCTCGTCCAGAATGTCGATCTGGGGTAATTCTTTCCACAATCAATGGAACCCTGGACAAACTACTATGCCTATCCCCACAAGACCGACATCGGGCAACCCTTCCCAAATTCCTTCGAATGCAATGCATGCCCAACCATCTATGTCCTATTTTGGAAATCAACCGATGATGTTTACACATACGCAAAATCAATACACTGGCTAGGGCCAAGGTTTCTACCAGAATCCGGGCCAGCAGCCGAACTTTTCCTAGCAACCTGGTGCCAGTCAAACTCCAGGCCCCTTTTTCCCAGGTTATCACCCACAACCCAAACTACCCTTCCTGGCAACTTTGCAGTTGCCATATTTGACAAGGTTGTTGAATGACCCTATTTTTCACAATCCGCGTTGGCCTCCTATGCCTACGAAGTTTTCTTTAGACATCCCAAAGTTTGAAGCCAAGCCTAATGGAGATCCAGGAGATCATGTGACTACCTTCCATCTTTGGTGCTCATCTAACTCATTGAAAGATGACTCTGTACAGTTGCGATTGTTTCAATGTACTCTCATTGGGAGTGCCAAAAAATGGTACATTGAGCTCTATCCCTCAAGATATTCTTCCTTCAGTGAACTGGCAATGGATTTCTTAAACCATTTCTAGTTACCTGTGAGATATGACGCTAGCACAGAGCTGCTCACCAATTTCGAACAGACAATAGCGGACCATATCTCTGATCACATCCAAGAATGGAGACACCAGAAGAGTTTAATTAAGGTGCCAGTCCAACCAGCATTCCTGCTTGAGTGGTTCCTTAAGTCTTTGGTCCCGTAGTTATCCAAAGACATCGATACGTTGGGAGTATTCTCTGAAGAAGATGCCATAATGAGGGCTCAACAATTTGAGCTCATCTATTCTCAGTCCGGTTTATTGTACAACATCTTTCTAGATGTGCCACACTCAATACTTGATAAAACTAGATAGAGAGATAGACCACATGCCGATGGTATTGTTGGTTCAGCACAAACAAATTCCACTGAGCAATTGATGAAACAGTTGCAACAATTATCTATACAACACACAACGGCCAGCCAAACTACTACTTTGGTTGCTCCCCCTACCAAAACGTCGAAGGTACACACAGTACAATCGACTAACCCAAAGGCCACCCAGCAGCCTGAAGGAAAGAAAAAACAACGAAAGAAGGGTAAGGGGGATAAAAAACCTAACAATAATACTGGCGGGGACAACACTGAAAAATGGAAGGTGAGGTATCCATGCAACTTGTGCATGGAAGACCACCCGACCCATTTATGTCCTCGGCTTGCAGAAGCCCAAAAGTTTGTGATGCAACAACAACCAACTATGTTGCCCAATCTATTTCAACATGGGCAAAATCTAACCCAAGCCTCTGCAAGCATGGAAGGGGGTAGCCAAGATCCCTCTCCGCCTGCAAACAACCCCGCATCTGCGAACGTATATATGGTGAGGGGTGATGCTTTTATATCGACTAGAGCGTATGACTATAGTAAACCAAGCACTTCTGAGAAGGGTAAAGAAGATGAACTCCCATCTCTTCCTCTACAGATGGAGAAGATGTTGGGTGAAATAATGACATGCATTCCCAAAGGTGCATTCAAAAAAGATTCTCATAACCCAAATGCAAGGGCCGCCCAAAACTACTCTGTGGTAGAAGATTTATCACAAACCCCTTGTGCGATGTCCGCTTTGGAGGTCCTCCAAAGCTTCCCTTCCTAGAGGAAATCCTTGTTAACCGCTTTAGAATCTACCAAGACTTGTAATTCGGGTACAATCATGCTGGATACAACCGACTTAAAACCTCGTCTACCTTACCAAGTAGTGTTTCAGATAGTAGTGTCTTATCCCACGAAAAATTTTACTCGGAATATTTTACGCACGGTGGTTGATGAGGGCGCCTCGACATGTGTTATGTCATTAGCATGTTGGAAGGTCATTGGCTAGACTGTTTTGTCTCCGTCACCTACTCTCCTCACCGCTTTCGACGATCGTTTGTTCTGACCACATGGCATCATTCCTTCTTTCCCCATTCAGTTAGGAGGGAAGACCATGTGTGTTGAAGTAGAGGTAGTCAATGCTCCCCTCGATTATAACCTCTTGTTAAGAAGGAGTTGGACTTATGCCATGCAATTTGTGGTTGCTACCGTTTCCCAGGTCTTGTTGTTTCCACATGAGGGACAAATAGTGACCATCGATCAATTGTCTTTCTCTAGAACTAACCCTGCATTGGGGGCATCCACGGTCTCAATGATTGATAATCCTCAACCAGGTGTCGTCAATGTAGGGGTTGGTTTGTACCCATATTTGATGGGTACCTTCGCTTACTCGCCCCCTCAAGGTGATATCAAGCTTATATCCAATCACCATAAGGTTGATATTTTTCAAGTTTCATCATTCTACATGACTTACTTCGACGATCCGTGGATACTTCCTTCCCCATCGACCATGATGGATGGGACAGGGCAACCGGGCATGTCCATGCCCTTGTCTGTAGCTAAAGTAGCGTACTCTTTAGTCCAGCAAACTTCAGCACACACTGATCTAGCTCCTGCACAATAGTTTGATCCACTTCTAGAGACTATTTGGGCTCAGGGTTATCTCACTCACACTGATTCCTTAGACTTAGTCTTTCCCTCTAATGAAGCAGTAATTGAAGCAATGACTAGTCCGAAAAAACCCTGGGATGATCTTCATCACAGATCATACTTCCTCCCAAAGTTAAGCAGAATCAAGGCTGGAGAATTCACCTTGACTATGACTGGAGATAGGTCTTGTACTATTAATCCCTTAGCTACACACAAGATCTATGCTGAGGGTAATATGGAAACCATTGCTGAAACAATACCCATCAATATCTCTAGAACCCCTTGCATCATAGACAATGTTTTCATCGGAGCATACTGCTCCCCCGAGGAGATGCCAGGCATCGACCCACAAAGAGTCAATCATGAGCTAACTTTGTTGTTTTTTAAGCTCACTTTGAGATCCGAAAGCAACATCCAGCGAGACTGCATTTATTCTTTTCAATCTCATCAATATTAACTGAGAAAAGTAACCTCTACGGGTCTTCTTTTGAGCCCTTTTCAGACCCTATAAACATGAAAAGATTGCCAAGCGATCTTGTGGCCTGTCACACTCGTTAAACTGAAATTTGAAGTCATGTCTGTCCGACGGTAGTTTACCCCTTTTTTGGTTTGGACAGTCAACTGTACGAACAAATGTATACTCTATGGAACTTCAGTTCTTTAGAAGAGTACTCTCAGGTATAATTTTATCCCTTTTTCGGGCCTGAGGGACTAAACTTATGAATAAGGAACCCCCACGGAGTCCATAGTTAAGCTCTTTTCAGACTCCCTAAAATTGAAAAGATCGTCGAGTGACCTTATTCTTTCACACTCGTTAAACTGGTCCAGAAGAACATTCCTGACGGAGTCCATAGTTAATCTTTTTTCAGACTCCTTAAAAAGGAAAAAATGGTCGAGTGATCTTGTCCTTATCACACTCGTTAAAATGGTTTTGAATAGACGTCTTGTCGGTGCTAGTTTACCCATTTTTCGAACCGACTAGAATATCTTCGAAAAAGGTACCCCAATGGAGTCTCCTTTTATGTTTTTCAGACTCTCTAAATATGAAAAACCACCGATCTTACCTTCTCTGGGCTCATTAAACTTACATCAAAGGATGTTACCATTGTGTGTTTTGTTAACCGCGTTTGCATACCTTATACGACAGCCTTGTAACAGTTTGCTTCTGTGTCTTAATACCCTTGGCCCCCGGAGGATTTTTCCCGAGTATCATTCTATTAGAACATCAGTCTTGTCCTTGTGCCTTGAACTTGTATGTTTTCAACACTCGTTCCTCCATTGTAACATAACATTCCTTTATTCCTTTTCCCAAAATTATTGAAAAAAGACAAAAAAATCAAATATACCCCAAAAAGAGGAAGGGAAAAGTATTTTCTTTATTGGCAGCATAATGAGTCGCCCTTGGATAAAGCACATCTGTCCGTTTGTTCATCAAACTATGGGATGTAGTACGACCTTAGGAAGTTGTTCTCACTATATAGAGTTGTGTCCTCCGTCGTTTGGTTATCCTTCCAAACATATGGAGAGTTTGCATTGCCTCCTGCTTCATAGACTTATGATTAATGCCATGCTTCCTGAGTCTCATCATTTGTCGTTGTTATCACTGAAATTTCGTCTGCACATGGTTACAAGAACTCAACATCGTCAAACAGTAATGAAGTCATTCATGGACCTGAATTAATACCACAACATTCAAAAAAAGGTCAAAAACTATACAAAGTAGTGAAAAATTGAAGAGCACTTTGCAGACATTGGGCACGCGTGCGCATGCGTGGAACAGGAACATTGAAATCGCGCACAGGCACACAATGCATGACTATTAGTGCAACAAGCCGCGCACCTGCTAAACAACGCATTTATTGAAGTGGTCGGCCTCCCAACCACTTATGGTTCAGCTCCCAAGCCAATTTGACCCTCAAATCTGGGCTGGATCTGACTGGTGGGTTGGTCAAAGACCTAATAATGCCCTAAATGGCCTCTTTTCACACTACAAAGCAGTTAAACACCCAAAGCAATGCTATACAAATCCATGAATGCACCTCATTTTCTCAAGGAATTCAAAGTAATGTTATGCTACCTATATTGTTTTAAGGACTCCATCCTTGACAAGAGCACTTTGGCACCATTACATTGGACAATCCATCTCACCAGTGAGTGGATTTGTAAAGAGTTCTTTCATCACCATTTTCATTTTCTTTGTTGTAAGAAGAGCTAACTAGTGAGGGTCCAAGAGCCTTCCCTTGGAGGAAGAAGGGACTCATAGTCCCCGTTCTTCTTGGTGCTTTGTTTTCATCAATAGATCAGCCTCAAACATTGGTGACATGGGTATTTTTGTTCTTGTTATCTCTATGTCCCTATGCTCATGATTTTAGTTTTTATTGCATCTATTAGTTTAATTCTTAATTATAGTTTTGTTTTTCTTTCTCTAACTATTTTCTCTACAGTTGTCCTGCTTAGCAGACCCAACTGAGCTTGCAAGCACCTCTTATTTTCTCACCAAGGTGACGAAAGAGGCGCAACAGATTGGCGACTCCACTCGGGAAAGGTATCAATTTCCTACCTCATTTGGGTTTATTTTTCTCTTCTTTTAGTTTGTTTAACTTGCAGGTGCACTAACCGGCCTAAGCCGACCTGCCAACCAACCAATTCCAAGTTGAATTGAGAGAAATCCATTCGGATTTTTGGTTCTATGTCATGTGCCACATATGCATGGGTTTTTCACCCCACATACATGCATCGTGCGCCCATGCGCCTGACTCACGGCTCTGTTCTGGGCACGTGCACTTTTTATCTTGTCTCTGCTCATGCGCATGTGCTCTGTGTGCCTCTGTTTCCACAGAGACCTGCGCATTTGTTCAAAAATTCATATTGTAAGGTTGTTGAGATGCGGGGAAGGCAATTTGCGTTCTTAAAAATGATTTCAAGCATGTTTTAAAGCTGCACCACACTTAGTCCCCTCATCATATAAAGGGGTTAGTCAAACACACATAGGCACTTAGGAGGATAAAATCAATTTCCCTTCTTTGCTTTTTGCCACATGGATGGCTTGTTTTGACTTATAATATAAGTTGGAAATCATTTTTAATCACATTTAACATACATTGGGACTAGAAGTTGAGTGACAATCACTTAGTATGCTCTTCTCTCGCGCCTCCAAGTGACCTTGAGAATCAGAAAAAGATTGTGAAACAATTTCATCTCCCTTAAACAAAGTTTAAAACCTTTAGGTAGAGGACAAAGGCCCTTCTTTGGGACCCCTCTTAGTTTTCTTTTTCAAACACATCTTAAAATTGTAACGGGCCCATACATGCCCACATGCTACAAAGATAGGATAGTGCTTGAAATTTACTTTCTTAGATCAAAACACTAGGGAAGTTTAAAAGGTTTTGTAACAGGCCCATACATGCCCATATGTTCAATCTAGGATAGTTTCAAGATTTTCTTAGATTACATCACAATAGGGAGTTAAAGGATAGTAACGGACCCACATGTCCACATGCTAGCTTCCTAGGGCTTTTGAATTACGAAAGGTTGTACCAAAGACACTTAGTTAATTAGGTAATCAACACTTGTAAAGGACCAAGCGAAGTCCACATGCAACAAGGTGACATCTAATTCACTAAAAATCGGCACACTTTCACTCACACACAAAAGTCACTTATCACTCACATAGCGTCTTCTTGAAAACATGGAGGCCAAAGTAAGTTTCCTTCATAAGGATTCCGAAAATACCCCACCCTTTTCTTGACAAGACTATCCACTCCCATTTTAATCTAACGAGGGTGGTTCACACCCCCATCCTCTCACAACAACTTCATCTAAAATCTTTCTAAAAACTCACTAAGTTTTCCTCCACAAGAGGTGCCAAAAGAAATTTTTTAGTCTAGGTAGGATTTCGGGGATAGGCATCCAAACAACTCCCCGTTATCTGGTTCTCTCATTTTGCAAAACAATAGAGGTTGTCAAATAGGGAACTGCAAATCCTCCAAGTCAAGTGTTCCAATTACCATAAGGCAGGGAGATACCCGTGAAGGGTTGAAGGCCGAGGTCTGGTTGTTCTGTGCATCCCCCCTTGAGGCACCCACCTCTTGGAAGGGATCCAGCCCGTGACCCATTTCTTAGGCCGAAAATCTAAATGTCACACTTTGACCGAGGTACCTAGTGACCAACTTTAGGACATCTACCTAGGTGGCAATTGTGGGTTGCAATTGCACCTTGATTGGATTTTGTGTGGCTATTGGGAAATATCGCTAGCTCTTTCGGGATATGCCCCCTTTACCCCTCATTATAACCAATTATTTCATCCTTCACTAGTTTCTCTTCCAGTGACTTCAGACCCCACTGTTGAGTACTATTGGAAGGTCCAGTGCTATTTGAGAGGAAGGACATTATGTCTTCTAGGACACGAGCATTTGCTTTCTTTTGATTCCCCCATGCAGACAAAACCCACTTACCCACATATATGCTTCTTTCTCATTTTATGTATGATGCACACCTGATTACAGTTTGATTTGGATATATATATTGTGTAAACATTCAACGCAAAGGCTTTTGTTTCTATATGATTCTCACCACTTTTTGCACACATTCACACAGATAGTCTGACATCATAGGGGAACCACAGAACCCCCGTTGTTCA
Organism: Picea engelmannii; assembly: GCA_009831015.1. Lineage (NCBI taxonomy): Eukaryota > Viridiplantae > Streptophyta > Pinopsida > Pinales > Pinaceae > Picea > Picea engelmannii. The sequence continues at coordinate 376,640 of ML782510.1, forward strand.
TGATGCTTTCTAAAGCTCCCTCCTATCTTAGGGGGAGTAACTGGTCATGCCCGCTCATCGGCACCTCCTTCACACACTCCTGTGAGTGCCACTATTTTAGGATCAGCTTTGCTTGGTTCTACATTACTTGGGTCAACTTCCCAAGGTTATCTGTTCACTCACTCTCCCTTACACGGAAGCGGAGGACCCACTTCCTCTCAAGGAGGCAGTACCAACCCACCTAGCCCCCCTCACGGGTCAGGTCCACAACAAACTCACACTATGGCTAGAGCTAATCCTCCCCCCCCACTACAGATGCCATATTTGGCCTCTCTCAACATACCGGATCTCACCAAACTCACCAATGATCCTATATTGCATGACCCTACATGGCCTGCAATTCCAACCAAACTACCTTCAGACATTCCAAAATTTGAAGGAAAGGCAGGAGATGACCCTGCCAACCATGTCATGACCTTTCACCTATGGTGCTCCTCCAATAACATTATGGATGATTCCATCAGACTACGATTATTTCAATGCACACTCACTGGCCCATCGGCCAAATGGTATGTCGATGAAAAATCGGGATCGCATGCCACTTTTGAGTCATTGGCCAAAGTATTCTTGACCTTCTTCCAATTACCCATCCGACGCAACATTGGTCTAGAACTACTTTCTAATTTCAAACAAACCTCAACCACACATAATGCTGACCACATTCATGAGTGGCATAGGCGACGTAGTTTGTGCAAAGCAGAAACCACCAAGCAACAGTGTCTCGATTGGTTTCTTAGATCACTTGTCTCTCTCCTCAGAAAGGATGTAGCTTCCACCTTCCCTCAATCCGAAGAGGAAGCCATCAGCAAGGACCAACAATATGACCTCATCTATGCACAGTCAAGGTACTTATACACGGTACTTCCTGATCTTCCAAAACCTGTGACATTTGGCTAAGACAAACCTGGGATGTCTCACTCAGTAGACGGACTGATCGGTGCCACCACACACCACGGTCCACAACCCCAACCACCACCGATGTATGGCACACCTCAATACCCGCTGGCATATGGGGGCTCTTCTTATTACCCCCCACCCCCTTATCAACAACCATACCCTGTTGTTATGCCACCACCCATCAGTGGACCACCGCCGGCACCTCCCATACATCCACTTATTCCCACAAACAGTGGTACGCCCTCAACATCAACTTATAGTACTAGCGAAAGCACTTCGCCTTCCTATGTACCTTATGGATCGGCACCGCCACAAAATCTATACTTCCCATTTCCTGGTCCTCCACAACCCATGGCTCCCCCACATCCTCATGCAGAGGTGAATTTTGTTCAACCCTCTGCGATTCAACAATAGCAAATTTTTGAACAGTTGAATACAACCAATCCAACCCATCCATCAAACAATGCCAAGATGAAAGGATGTAATAGGAATAACAACAACCCAGGTCAAGGCGGGAATCAACCCCCACAACAACAACCCACTGGGGGCAACCAGAACCAAGGGAACCAAAACCCCCAAGGGGGCAATAATAATAAACGCCAAGGGTGAAATAACGTTAAAACCATATTCCCTTGTGCCCTTTGTGGTGAGTTTGGCCATTACACTCACCATTTCCCCCAGATCGTTGATTTCAAAAGGTTGAAAGACTCTGGTAGTCTTCCTCATTCTCCTGCACAACCTGCTCCTCAACAGGCACCACAACAATACGTGCAACAAACCCCTCCCGCCGTGCTACAAAATACTATTCCACATCAAGGTGTGATAAATACCCAGCAGGATACACCACATCCCCCACCTTAGGGGGGACAATACCTCAACCCCAACAATCCAGCAGATCGTACAATTCTCCTCACAAGTGAGGAAGAAATCCTTCTACAAACACATACTCGTCAGTATCATGCATCCATTGTGTCTCCTCCCATCCCTCCTGAGACAAACCCTACATCAACGGGACCCCCGTTGGTGATTCCTCGCCCTTCCGCCGAACCACCACTTCACATCTCTCCCATCCCATTGCGCAGGAATGTCCACAACCCACAGGCTCGGGCAGCTCATAACTATAGTTTGGTAGATGACTTAGTGCAATCCCCGGCTGCCATGTCAATCCTAGAAGTCCTACAGACTTGTCCTACTCAGCGGAAATCACTACTTTCCGCCTTGGGGGCAGTCAACCCTGTGGATACTCGACTCATCACCTTTGATCTTGACAGCAGAGAACCTCATCTTCCCGCCTTGATCGCTTTTCAAATACCAGTCAAAATACGGAACATCACAGTTCATCGATGTATCATCGATGAAGGTGCATCTACATGCATCGTGTCCAAAACAGTATGGCAGAAACTTGGTTCCCTGGAACTCATACCCTCTGCCATCACATTATGAGCTTATGACGGACGACCATCCTCTTCTGAAGGGATCTTTCAAAATGTCCCCGTTGAACTTGGGGGCAAGACTATTCTCATCGATATCAAAGTTATCGATGCCCCACTCGACTATAATATCTTGTTCGATCGTAGCTACATGTACGCTATGAAGGCAGTAGC
>ML782510.1:379849-462701 GCA_009831015.1 Picea engelmannii
CCACCCACCCTTCCAGTAGTAAAGGGTTGAGGACCAAATATGCTTGTGCTATCTGTTCAGAGTATGGCCATTATACCCATCACTGCCCAGCTCTGCCACGTTTTTGGCAGACATTAGCCACAGTACGCTAGAACTTCCAGAACAACCCCAGTCCTGCTACGTCCTCCCCAACAAACATCAATGACATCTGGCATGTCACCACTTCAGTCAATGAATGGATGAGACACCCATGCTCTATCTGTGATTCATTATCTCATTTTACATACCTTTGTCCGATGATCCTTGCATACAGGCAACGTCAATTATCCCTGCTTCATCGACCCGCAGAGGCTATAATTGACATTACCTCGTTACCAGAGGCTCTTCATATCATTTCTCCCGAACCGGAGGCACTCCCAACGCCTCCATGGTTCTTAGATGACCTATCTAAGGATTCACCCCCCAACCCCCCCAACTCTCCTGCTCATTCCCCTACAGACACTCTCCACCCAACCACCATGGGTGCCCCTCAGTACTTCAATATATGGTTTATGACGAGTGAACCCTCACTATCTCCTCACATTGTCCCCCCAACTTCTACATCAGGGGGCCACCACACGACCACTGTCACCGACATCACTCCTCACGACCCCTTGTATTCCCGATGCTTCCAATGCGATGAAGAAATACTCGAAGATTTAAACCACCTAGACTCTCCCTGGGACGCGCTACACCACCGTGCACTCTTCTTATCACAGGAGACCTCCACGCCTCCTAACCCACACCCCATTTATGCAGTCGAGACCAAGGATTTTATCCCATCAGGGCCTATCGACTGGTTCAACAATCCCATTCCTACCCCTGATGCTTTTGAAGAAGGCAATATGGCCAACATTTCCCCCACCATTAAAATCGACATTTCCATTAAAAATGACATCATCGAAGAAATCATTATTGGAGTTGCTTGCTCTCCTCAAGAAATCGCCGCATATAAGGCCCTTTTTCAGGAATATAGGGATATTTTTGCCTGGTCATACACGAAAATGCCTGGCCTCGATCCCTCTATTGTCGAACATCGCATCGACACCTGGCTAGACATCACACCAGTTCGTCAAAAACAACGACCGCTACACCCATCCAAAGCTGCGGCTATCAAAGCCGAAATTGAAAAATTACGCACTGTCGGATTCATTTACCCCATCGCCTATACCTCATGGGTTTCCAACCCTGTACCCGTTAACAAAAAATAGGGCACTATCCGCGTTTGCACAGACTTTCGTGATCTCAATCATGCATGTCCCAAAGACAACTTTCCAACGCCTTTCATCGATCAAATTATCGATGACTGCGCCGGCCACGAGGCTCTCTCCTTTATGGATGGGTTCTCTGGCTATAATCAAATACAAATCAACCCAGCCGATCAGTATAAAACCGCATTTACTACCCTGTGGTGTACTTTTACATATCGTGTCATGCCTTTCAGCTTAAAAAATGTTGGCGCAACTTTCTAGTGGGCTATGACATACATCTTTCACGATCTGGCTAATATCATCCTCGCCTACTTGGACGACCTCACAGCTCGCTCCAAGAAATGCACCCAGCATCTTGATGATTTACGAATCATCTTTCAACAGTGTCGTCAATACAACATCTGCTTGAATCCTCTCAAGTGCATGTTTTGTGTCACCGCAGGGTGCCTCCTCGGCTTTATTGTTTCCCAAAGTCGTATTACCATGGACCCCCTCAAAGTCCAAGCTATCACCGAAATTCCACCTCCCCGGAATTTATGACAACTACAGAGTATATAGGGAAAAGCTAACTTTCTTAGATGCTTTGTACCAGATTATGCCATATGCGCACACGGTTTCCTTTGATTACTACGTCACGACATCCCTTTTCACTGGGACGACCATGCCCAACAGTCATTCGATGATCTTAAAGCAGCGCTTTCAAATGCACCTTTAATTAGTGCACCTGACTACAATCGTGACTATATCCTCTACGTATCATCATCAACTGTATCAGTAGTCGGTGTCCTCGTCCAGCTCGGGGATGACAATCACGAACATGTCATTTATTATGTTAGTAAAAACCTCTCAGGGCCACCCTTGAAGTATAAAAACGAAGAGAAACATGCTCTTGCAGTCATCCTCGCAGTCCAGAAATTGCGTCACTACATTCTGCTTCGCACAACAAAAGTCGTCGTAGATTCCAACCCCATGCAGTACTTGCTCAGTCGTCGACAAGTTAACGACAAATTTTCTCGATGGATCGTTATCCTTCAAGAGTACAATCTCAAGTTTTCAAAACCTAAGAGTAAGAAGGCCCTTATTCTCGCCGAACTTATCACGGCCCTTCCCTCTGACACCACCAGTGCCCCCGTCAACACAGACTTTCCCGACGAACATCTCTTTTACATCACTTCGAATGATCCTTGGTATGGTGACCTCCTCGTCTACCTCCGAACTCAAAAGTTCCGTAACCACCTTTCACGCGATGATCGTCGACGCATTTGCCATCAGGCCCCCTGCTACCTCCTCCTAGGAGACATCCTATACCGGCGGGGCGTCGACACCATTCTTCGTCGATGCCTGACTATTGACGAGGCCGATCGAGTCTTAAACGACTGTCACAGCGGCACATGTGGGGGCCATCTTTCGGGCATATCCACTGCTCAAAATATTATCTGAGCCAGTTACTTTTTGCCTACCTTGTTTCATGATTGCATTCATGCCGTGAAACATTGTGAGAAATGTCAGCTCTATGCCAACAAAGCCCGAGCTCCCCCCACTCTTCTTCACCCTATCATTACCGCCGGCCCCTTTTGTAAATGGGGCATCAAATTCATGACTTGTAATCCCCCCTCCACCAACGGTCACAAATACATCATTGTCGCCGTTGACTACTTCACCAAATGGGCAGAAGCCATGCCCACCTTCAACAACACCGCTGACACTGCAGCGTGTTTTTTCTTTAACCACGTCATCTCTCTCTTTGGCGTACCTCTCCAACTCATTTTCGATCATGGGAAACACTTCGAGAATGAGATATTCGTCGAACTCTCATCTCGGTTAGGCTTCTCTCATGAATTTGCTTCACCATATTACCCTCAGTCTAACGGACAGGTCGAGGCAGTTAACAAAGTCCTCAAGACCATGTTACAGTGCACGGTTGATAAACATAAAACCAATTGGCATCATATGTTATTTTCTGCGCTATGGGCTTACCGAACGACTGTGAAAACTGCTACTGGTTTCACACCATTTCATTTAGTCCATGGAGTTGAGGCAACTCTTCCCATTGAGTGCGAAATTCCCACCTTACGCACCGCAATTGAGCTATTACCTGACACTGCTCCAATGGAGCAGCGCTTGCTGAACTTGGAGTCTCTAGATGAAGATCGTTGATCTTCCTTACAGAACAACGAGGCAGCTAAAAAATTATCCAAGGCTACCTTTGATCGCCATGTCAACCTTCGATCATTCCGCGAAGGCGACCTCGTTCTGGCTTACGATATCACTCATGATACCTTTGGCCATGACAAATTTGAATCACTCTGGCATGGCCCATACATTATCCAACATTGCCTCACCAAAGGTGCATATATTCTGGCCTCTCCCAAAGGCCTTCCTCTCAAAGAACCCATCAACGGGTTGTACTTAAAGAAATTTTACGCTTAAAAGTAGTCTTTCTACTTTAGGTTATTTTTTAGCATTTTTAATCTTTTTTCTCCTCCCCTCACGTCTAAACTATCATTTGTGCTCTTGAAAGATGCCTCAACCACCAGCCTACAACTTCGGCTACGCCGACGGCGCCAGCTGTTGGACACAAAATCTCACTTTGGTTGCTTGGGCTCTCTACACCCCCTCACATGAAATGCTCCATTCGAGCGGCATATGTTTGGGTTCAGCAACCAACAACCAAGCTGAATATACTGTCGTCATTGGCCTCCTGGCCGATACCTAGCATCATGATATTCGTCACCTAAGCGTCTTCCTCGACTCTCAACTAGTCATTCTCCATCTCAACAATGTGTACCGCGTACGCGATCCGTGCCTCTTTCGCAAATACCTGCAGGTTAGGCTGTTATCTCGACATTTTGATTCCATTACATTTACACATATTCCAAGACAATTAAATCAAATAATAGATAACATAGCTAACATAGTGTTAGATTGGCATATATCACATCAAGCTACACATACTTAAACATATCACAAAACCTGTCACAACATATATATAGAATGGACATCATCAACTCATCAGCAAAAAACATGTAGACAACATATGGATCTCAAATATGTATACTCATGTATATATAAAGGCCCATCATGCCATCTGAATGTTTACATACAAAAATACATGTATCCGCAGGCCAATGCAGCACCTTAGTACAAAAATGGGCTCACCAGCCTATATACAACAAAAAAATATATACATCATGCACCACTCATGGTGCCTCTATCGCGCCACCACCTTCTCCTCCCTCAGGCGGTGGTGGCCCACCACCATGAGCCCCAGGCGGTGGTGGTCCACCCCCTACAGGACCCTCCTGCCCCGGCGGCAGGCGTCCACTCGTCATAGCAGCAACCACTGCTGCTCGTCGCACTATGGACCGCCATGGTGATGGCACCCCCACACACTGCTCCAGGAAACTCTCGTCCTGGATGCGCGACCACATGCCCTTAGGCACATCCTGTAAAACCGTCTCCAGACGACGGCGTATATCATCAAAATCCACTCTGGCCACCACCGGAGGAGCGTGTGATGGCCTCGCACCAGGGTCATCAAACCGGTGCCTCCTCGCTGCCCTCTCTGGCTCAGCTGGTCGCCCCGCGGCATCCTCCCACCGACGTCTCTCTCCCCATAGCAGTCTCTCCGACTCTCGACGAGCCAGAACTCTCTGCATCTCCACCTCGTGTCTGTAAGGTGCCACATCTGCACATACAAACAAATGATAGATAGCATCATCATCTATATCAAATACATATGGACTGTTATCTCAAAATATGACAAACAAAATCAAACAACATACACATCTACATCATCAACCCACATACCTCGATGATCAAACACCTCTCCTGGCGGTAGCACCATGTCTGAATCATCCCAGAAGTCCACCCCGGCATAGGGGTAATGCAAAATCACCTGCGGCATCTATCGCCATACCTGTGCCGCCTCTTCTGAAAAGAAGTGGCCACCTTCACCACCACCGTGGCGAAGTAACACCGTTGACCACCACCTCATCCGCAGCTCTCGCGCCCCAGGCGCGCCCAATAGAATCCTCAGGCGCAACGTCGGCACCCTCTCTAGAAACCAGGCCACTAGGATGGACCCGAACGCAAACTCCCCTATATCAATAGACCGACAGTGGTCCAACTGCGCCACCATCCTCGCATGTAGCGTAAGCCCCCAAGCGAAATGCTCACCGGCCAACACTCTCTCCAGCACCAAAAGCTAGCCACCACTGATCCGCTGGGTCGCCAATGACCCGTATACTAGTACAATCATCGCTGCTATACAGAGATGCGCCAGGGAATCTATCGAAGATATGCTCACCACCGTCCCGGACATAAAGTTCTGACCTGAACAATATCTCCGACCAATAGTGGCGAGTGACTTATCCCTAGGCAGCATCGGCTCTGCCGGTAGGGGCATTCCCCGGAATGGGAGCCCAGTCAAGAAATATACATCCTCCACCACAGTGAAGGGGATCTGCTCTCCTCACACGAGGAAGCAGTGGAGTTTAGGACTCCACATCTGAATCAGAAACTGCAGGAGATACTCCTGCGCCCGTATCAACGAGCACTCAAAGAACTTTAGCAACCCACAGGTTGCCAAAGTCGCACGCACACCAGGCTCCTCAATAGCCATGACATCTTGCAGCTGCGACCAGTCTCACTCTCGCCAACCTACTGGCATCGTCACAAAAGTCCACCTGCAGACACAACACATAGTCATATATCAGCTCACGAAACCATCACAGCATCAAAAAGACTCATTTTATACCTTGCCTCCTAGGCGCGGTTTTGTCACCCACATGCGCCAACACATGCACGCCTGTTCACTACACAGGTGCGCATCAATGCGCACCTATTTGCTACACAGGTGCGCATCAATGCGCACCTGTTTGCTTCACAGGTGCGCTCCCAGGCACGCCTGTTCACCATACAGGCATGCACAACTGCGCGCCTGTTCACCCCACAGGCGCGCCCTTAGAGTGTGCCTTAAATCCCCTCTACCACACCCCCATGCACACATATCTGGTGGGCAGGCATGCACGTATGCGCACCTATCACCAGATCGCCCGCGCATGTGGGGCCCATACCCCCCTAAATGCCTCTGTACGGCCCTCCGTACATCCCTTGCCCAAAAATTGAAAACCTATTTCTATGCAGGATGATCAGACCACTAACCTAATACTCGCAGATCCTCAATCGAATGCCTCATCCTCCCCGAATCTCCCAATCTCCTCTGAAAACTGCTCGTCCAGTCACTATTGCAGTAGGTACAAATGAGGTGGCAATGTGGGCCCTACAGCTATATATAGGCCTTTTTGCCAAACTTCCACTCACCATTCCGGGAGCCCATGGTGTCCATTTCTCAATCCGTCTTCAGCCATGGGATCAGCATCCCATCATCTACATTACCGCAGTCCCTGAGCCTCTTTTCATCCTAAGCCCCCAGGGTTCCTTTTTTCACACCACTGGTCAGGTACGCATGCGCATATTCATGCTTATCAAATACATGCTCATATTTTCGATTCTCTTCAGATATTGTTCACTTTGGGTATTTGGTTTTCATGTGTGCAGGTACTTGATCATCATGCATCGACACAACCCCTTCAGGCATATACTCCGCACTGGCATGTAGTCTTTTCCTCTGTATCGCACTTACATTTCCAGTCACACCCTCTGATGTTTGCCTCTAGGATCCCCATTCCCGGCTCTGCAGTACCCACACCTCCATTTGCATCTTCGGTACTATCACCCGGTAGCATTCTTACCCACATGAGTCGTCCCATTTATAGCACCTATTGGCACTTCTGACACTCATGTTGTTTTTCACAACCCTTTAGGGATGGGAGTCTCGATAGTCTTACATCATGTCGTGAATCAGCCACACACTCTTTCTCCTCATTTTTCTAGCTTTCCCACAGGACTCCTAGATTATCTCTTCATGGTTCTATTTTTTACTGCACCCCCGTAGTATCAGGAACCCTACATTTCATCCACAATCAGTTTTCCCATCAGAAAATTTCCCTCCATCCCATCTACCTCATACATAAACTCACCAATGGGGCCCCCACCCTTCATCAGTCTTCCGAGCAAATTATGCCCTACATGGGCCACCCATATCACACTGGAGCACCCGCTTCTGTATTTGTACATTTCTCCTCAATTATTCGTTATTTATTATACAAACACCTTTATTTCCAGTCATTACATTACCTTTTTTGTCGTCACCTTTGGCAGCTTGCTTCCCTCTTTGGCCAACCGCAACCCATGTCACCCTTGGTTGGGGCAATACTTATCATCTACCCTTGCCGACATCGTCCATATCTTCAGAGTACCCCACCGGTCACTTACCTCTACCCTCTGAATTTGTTCACCTTGACCCGCCTCTGGCACAACTTATTCCCGTTCTTGTCATCCCCCTGACACTTGACCTCGTTAAACGGTTGCGACCACTTTTATCTCATACATCCTCCAACCACAGGAGGTCTTGAGTCTTCCCACATCTTGACTTCGTCCATGTACCTCTGCCACTTCCTCACCTCACTTTGTAGATTTCATGAAGCCATTTGCTTCAGGGAGTTGCGTCCCCCTTTTTGTCAACATCAGCACAGTTTTCCAGAAGGGCAACAGTATCTTGATTCTCATTATCCACTCAATGAGAGATCTCGGATGGCACAGGGTGAAACACCATTGCTCCCTACTGTCGTTGACCCCCATAACATTCGACGCCAACACTTTCTCATGTTACGGTGGGTCTTACTTTGTGACTATTATAGTTCATTCTTTCATTTGTCGAAGACCTTTGAACTTGGCGGGGCTATCAATGCCCACCTCATCGCTGTTATTTATTACCGCAATCACTGCCTACTATTCAGAGTATGTTCATTTGTAGAATTGTCTTCTGCCTTTATTACAACCTCCCCCAAGGGCACTGCAATTGTATACACCAACACTTCAGTCATCTTTTTCAGAGTTACATGACACGAGCATGGGGAATGCCCGCCTCATTTGTACATAGTTTTCTATTTTATACACCTCATAGAAGGTCGAGTCCTACTGGTTCCTTTTTTCTCCAACAGATCGCTCTGAACAATCCCACTATTGCTCTATCTTACAACAACATTCTCAGTAGAAGAAACATTGATGGATTTCGGCCATACGTATGCTCCTAACCTCATCCATCAGGGGGCATCTGTTATCACTGAAATTTCGTCCACACATGGTTACAAGAACTCAGCATCGTCAAACAGTAATGAAGTCATTCATGGACCTGAATTAATACCACATCATTCAAAAAAAGGTCAAAAACTATACAAAGTAGTGAAAAATTGAAGAGCGCTTTGCAGACATTGGGCGTGTGCGCACATGCGTGGAACAGGAACATTGAAATCGTGCACAGGCGCACGATGCACAATTGTTAGCGCAAAAATCTGTGCACCTGCTAAACAACGCATTTATTGAAGTGGTCGGCCTCCCAACCACTTATGGTTCAGCTCCCAAGCCAATTTGACCCTCAAATCTGGGCTGGATCCGACTGGTGGGCTGGTCAAAGACCTAATAATTCCCTAAATGGCCTCTTTTCACACTACAAAGCAGTTAAACAATAACCCAAAGCAATGCTATAAAAATCCATGAATGGACCTCATTTTCTCAAGAAATTCAAAGTAATGTTATGTTGCCTATATTGTTTTAAGGACTCCATCCTTGACAAGAGCACTTTGGCACCATTACATTGGACAATCCATCTCACCATTGAGTGGATTTGTAAAGAGTTATTTCATCACCATTTTCATTTTCTTTGTTGTAATAAGATCTAACTAGTAAGGGTCCAAGAGCCTTCCCTTGGAGGAAGAAGGGACTCATAGTCCCCTTTCTTCTTGGTGCTTTGTTTTCATCAATAGATCAGCCTCAAACATTGGTGACATGGGTCTTTTTGTTCTTGTTATCTCTATGTCCCTATGCTCATGATTTTAGTTTTTATTGCATCTATTAGTTTAATTCTTAATTATAGTTTTTCTTTTCTTTCTCTAACTCTTTTCTCTACAGCTGTCCTGCTCAGCAGACCCAACTGAGCTTGCAAGCACCTCTTATTTGCTCACCAAGGTGACAAAAGAGGCGCAACAGTCATGCTATTGTCCAAGGGAAGTTTGTCACCAAGCCTGATTCAGCCCCTCTGCCATTTTTCTATTGCCCTCATACCCAACCATCCTGAATGTCCAATCAAGTCCTTGTTCAAAATCAATGAAGCCTTCAGTCTGATCATCAATTCCATGACCGACGAGCCGTCGAAGACCTCTAGGTAGTGCAGTCGTACACTCATATTACACTCCTACCTGATTTTTGAAGATTTTGAAGTAGTTGCTCGAGCTTTGAAGACCTCATCTCCAGCCATCAGGCTGGATCAACTTCTAGAAGATGGATACTCTATATGTATATCTTTTTGATTTCGAGATGTAGCTCCATTGTGTATTGTTCGTGGCTACTTTTTATATAGTTATATGACATGGATCTACAGTGTATTTGATTGGTAGCCATGATTCTATTTTATCCCGAGCATGGGTATGCCCGCCTTGGTGAGACATTTGTTATTTTGTAGATGATGCCTCCCAGTTCTTGATCCTTGGGCTCAATCGTTTGGCACATCAGTAAATATTGGTAATGTATTTTGGCCATCAGATGCTCTTCTGACCTCACACATTAGGGGGCATCTGTTATAAACCTAAATTGCACCATACATGCTTACCTGGCATCAGGCCATCTCAGATCTCTTCTTTTCCAAAGCACTGCTGAACAACTCTTTAAAAAACCTCTTTTATAAGGGCCCACGCGCCCTACTCCATTACTGCACATGTGTACACGCTAGCTGACCTAAAACAGCCCGTGTGGACCAACAAAAGCATGAAAAAAGGAAAGTTGTTGACGGAACACACAGCTTTGGGTGAGTTAACTGAAACTCTCAGCCATGCATGGTCGAGGTTTCGTCCAAATACCTAGATCCTTCTAGCCTATAAAAGAAGGGGTAGGGGTCCCATTTGGAGAAGAAAAAATATAGCAAAGAAACTCTGCCCAATTGCATATTCCCATTGTCCCAACCCTTTAACCATCCTTGTGCAAGAAGAGATACAAAGCAAAGAAGTTGGAGGACATTTGAAGAGGAGCCCAGGATCAGGATTCACGGAGCAGTGGCCGGTCTCAACATTTGTAAGTTGATTCATTTAAAGTAATAAAGAAATGCTTTTCCCGTCCCACTTTATGAGTTCTTCATAGTACAATAAATATATGTTTGAATCTCTAACCCATTAGTCTATAGGCAAAATGCATGTGTAGTTTGTTGCTTGTTTTGCATACAGGTCAGCTTGGAAAGGAGGATTGCTAACAAGTGATCAAGCGGGAGGAAGGATCGACATCGAACACCCGAAACAAGGTATGTTGGTCTAAACCATGTATTTGTTGAAAAGGAATGGGGTTTAAGTCTGGGGACAAAGGTAGAAAGTATATTTCTTTTGGTCATATCTGCATGCATAAGATAACCCTATTTGCTAGTTCGTAAGCGGATTTCCCTCACAGCAGGGAAAGAAACAGGAAAAAGAAAAACAAGAATACACAGTGCTTGATGAGATCACTGAAAAAGAAATTCCAAAGGAACAATAAAATCAAAATGTACAACAACAGGAGTAGCAGGTGCCTCAAACACCTGCAGGTGTTGTTAGAAAATCTACTAGGTTAAGTATACCCCTTGAACGATACTCTCCTTCATTGTATTATTTATTGTTGATTGATTCTGGGGAACTAGAATGTTATGAAGAGGCAATGCAGGTAGACACCAAAAAGAAGTGGGAGCAAGGCATGAAAGAGGAAATGGATTCCTTGGTAAATAACCATACTTGGGACTTGTTTCAGTTGCCTACAGGAAAAAGAGCATTGCAGAATAAATGGGTTTATAAGTTGAAGGAAAAAGATGGAGGAATAAAGTGATACAAGGCTAGACTTGTTGTAAAGGGATTTGCACAAAAGAAAGGTATATATTTTGATGAAATATTTTCTCCTATTGTTAAAATGACTTCAATTAGGACTATTTTAAGTCTTGTGGCAGTAGAAGATTTACATCTTGAACAGTTAGATGTTAAAACATCTTTTCTCCATGGGGATTTGGAGGAAGAGATTTATATGCAACAACCACAGGGGTATGAGGTCAAAGGGAAGGAGAATTTGGTATGCAAGTTGAAGAAGAGTTTGTATGGCCTAAAGCAAGCTCCAAGGTAGTGGTATTTGAAGTTTGACAGGTTTATNACTGTGTTTTTTTCAAAAGGCTAGAAAATGGGAGCTATATTATCTTGCTATTGTATGTAGATGACATTCTTGTTGCAGGGTCTAATATGAAGGATATAAATGTGCTCAAGAATAAATTAGCTAATTCATTTGTGATGAAGGATTTGGGTGCTGCAAAGAAAATCCTTGGTATGAGAATAACAGAGACAGGAAAAATCACAAATTGACATTGTCTCAGGGTGAGTACATAGAGAAGGTGTTGGAGAGGTTCAGAATGCAGAATGCAAAACTAGTTAGTACACCTTTGGCCAGCCATTTCAAATTAACTAAGTAAATGTGTCCCAAGACACAAGAGAAGATAAAATACATGTCCAAGATCCCTTATTCATTAGGAGTTGGCAGCTTGATGTATGCAATGGTTTGCACAAGACCAAATATTGCACATGCAGTGGGAGTTGTGAGCAGGTATATGAAAAATCCAGGTAAAGAACATTGGGAGTTAGTAAAGTGGATTCTCAGGTATTTGACAGGTATTGCTACTCATGCATTATGTTTTGGAGGTTCACACACTTTTCTATAGGGATATGATGATTAAGATATGGTAGGTCATAAAGACAGCAAGAGGAGCACCATAGGGTATGTTTTTACTATAGGTGGAACAACAGTAAGTTGAATTTTGAAACTGCAAAAGGTTGTTGCACTTTCAACAACAGAAGAAGAGTATGTTGTTGCTACAGAGGCTAGTAAAGAGATGATTTGGTTACAGAGGTTTATAGAGGAATTGGGAAAGAAGCAAGAGAACAACAGGTTGTACTGTGATAGTCAGAGTGCCATTCATCTTGCAAAGAACTTAGCCTTGCATTAAAATACTAAGAATATATAGCTGAGGTACCATTTCATACGATCTATCTTGGAAGATGGACATTTGAAGTTGGAAAAGATACACACTAGCCAGAATCCTACTGACATGTTAACAAAGGGAGTAACCAGGGAGAAACTGAGTTCTTGCTCAGTTTCAGTTGGTCTTCAAGCATGAAGGTGAAGATGAGAAATTTTCCAGGTCCAAGAAGGTTTAGAGTCCAACATATAAAACATGAGTGGATTTGTTGAGATCAGTCTCCAAGTGGGAGATTGTTGGTTGTGGAGCCTAATTATCTTCCTGATTCAGAAGTTTTTTGTTTTTAGCCGTGTTTATACCCCATGAAGTATTTACACCATATAAGTATGTACACCCTTCCATGTGGGGGAGTGTAGAGGGGGGTTACCCCCTTTGCAGAGTTTGGGGGGACTATCCCCTCGGCTGGGGGGTCCAGGTGCAAGCGGGCCCCCAACGGTGGTTCGGGGGCGAAGCCCTCAAAGGAAAAATTGCCTTGTAAATGTATATTGTAATTTCATTGTAAATTTGGACCGTTCATTATAAGGTCACAGATCTAACGATAGAAATTATGTTATGTTTTTTTTCCCTAGAAGGCAACCCTCTGTTATGAGGGAAATGTATTGCGGCTATGCATTGTGGCGAATATTGTATTATGAGATAGGAGACTATGAGAGAAAGAAGACGAAGTTACAACGGGTTTGTTATAGGTTGTATCCCTTCATTTGTTGGATAATAATAAAGGAATAACGTGGCAATTTCTCTGGTGGACGTAGCCCACACTGGGTGAACCACATAAATCTATGTCTTTATTGTATTGTGTATCTTCTGTATTTTATTTCCGCATTTGTTTTATTTTATTGCTCCATGGTCCTGTTTTCTAACATTATCACGTTCAACCATTGATTTCAAATGATGAGCCTTCGAATCAGTTTTTTTTCGGCGGCACTCACCTGGCATTTTACAGACGAAAAGTACCCAAACAAGTGTCCTGAAGTGATTTGACTAGCCGTCATCTTTCTATTTCCACATGCGGCCCTTGGATTTGACATATTCAATAATATTTTGACATGTAACATCGGGTGTGGTTTAGCGGTTTCGAGCTCACCCGCTTTCCCCCCCGATATGCATCCAGGGTGCCATGTGCCCTCAAAATGAAACCATGGTATTTTCATTGTTCCACTTTCAAGAGATTATCTCCCACAGTAGTTCTCGGCCCGATACATTGCACGACCGTTGATCAACAGTGCCTTCGATCCATGACCCATCGGATCCCATCCACTTCACACCTCCGCTAGATTTAGCCCCGTCCACTAGATGTGACCCATCTACTAATCTATTGCTCCTCTATACTTTCTGTTATTATTTGATGATTATACAAGAATGACTGCAGTTTGCTTTCTTAGGAATAAGTCAGAAGCTTTTGAAAACTTCAAGGTCTACAAGGAATTGGTCGAAAATGAAATGGATTAAAAAATCAAATGTTTGGGATTTGATAATGGAGGGGATTTCACTTCAAAGGAATTTATGGACTACTGCAACAAGCATGGAATAAAAAGACAATTCTTTGTTTCTAGGACACCTCAAAAGAATAGAGTTGTTGAAAGAAAGAACATGACAGTACAAGAAATGGCTCGAACAATGTTAATGGATTCCAAATTGACAGATATATTTTGTACACATGCAGTGCATATAACAATTAACATTCAAAACATAGCAATGCTCATAAACAACATTGAAAAAACTCCCTACAAGCCATGGAAAGGAATACCAACAAATGTGAAGCACTTCAAAGTATTTGGAAGCAAAGGCTACATCAAAAGAGAAGATGGGAGAATGGGAAAGTTTGACTCTCGTGTGGACAAAGGAGTACTTGTTGGTTACTCAAGTACAAGGAAAGAATACAAGTGTTACAATCTAAGGTTGAACAGTAACAATTGATTAAACAAGTGGACGAGAATTAAAGGAAGAAGAAAATGAATCAATGGATCAACTTTACGAAGAAGAAGCAAAATATGAAGAAGAAGTAGAAAGGGAAGAGGAAGAGGATCATACAAAAGTAGAATAGAAATTTCAACAAGTGCCTCCAAAGACACCTAGCAAACGAGTACAAAAGAATCATCCTTCAAATCAGATTATCGAAAACAAAGATGCAGGAGTTGAGACTAGAAGAATAATCCGTTCACCAGAACAAATGCACCTAGCACTCTCATCTACGATTGAGCCAAACAGTTTTGAAGAGACCAACAAGGATGAATTTTGGAATAAAGACATGGATGAAGAGTTGGATCAAATAGAGAATAATGACACTTGGGAATTGGTTCCAAGACCAAAGAATAAGAATGTGATTGGCAAAAAGTGGGTATTCAAAAATAAATTAAATGAAGATGAACATGTTACAAGGAACAAAGCAAGATTGGTATGTAAAGGATACACACAGGTTGAAGGAATGGACTTTGAAGAGACATTTTTTCCAGTTGCAAAAATAGAAGCAATCCGATTGCTCCTAGCTTATGCATGCTCCAAGAATATTAAAGTGTATCAGATGGATGTGAAATCATCTTTTCTGAATGAGGAACTTGAAGAAGAAGTCTACATTGAACAACCAGAAGGATTTCAGTTGTCAGAGAATGAATATTATGTGTGTAAATTGAAGAAGACCTTGTATGGTCTAAAACATGCTCCTAGAGCATGGTACTCTAGATTGGATAAATATTTACAGCACGCAGGGTTCAGAAAAGGAAGTGTAGACAACAACCTCTACAGCAAGGTAACTCAAGATAGTATTTTATTAATTGAAGTTTATGTTAATGATATTATTTTTGGAAGCAATGATGACATGTTAAGCCATAAATTTGCAAAGGATATGCAAAATGAATTTGAAATGTCATTACTTAGAGAAATATCTTTATTTCTGGGTCTTCAGATACGTCAAAGCAACCAAGGAATTTTTATTTCTCAAACTAAGTATATCAGAGAAATGCTAAATAAGTTCGGAATGGAAGATTGAAAAGCAGTTACCACTCATATGAAAACCAATTGTAAGTTGATAAAAGATGATGATTCAAAGTCTATAGACTAGAGGAAATACAGGTCAATTATTGGTAGCTTACTATATGTGACAATATCCAGACTAGATGTAATGCAAACAGTTGGATAGGTGGCACGATTTCAAGCAACACCAAAGGAATCACATGTATTAGCAGTGAAGAGGATTTTCAGATATCTCAAAGGAACATAAGAGTTTGGATTATGGTATCCAAAAGGAAAGGATCTATCACTTATTGCCTACATAGATGAATATTGGGAAGGTTGCATTGATGACCGATGAAGCACCAATGGATCAATGTTCTACTTGGGTGACTATTTTGTATCGTGGTTAAGAAAGAAACAATCATCAATATCCTTATCTATAGTCGAGGAAGAGTATATTGCAGCAGCAACATGTTTTACACAGGTTCTATGGATGAAACAAACTCTAACAGATATACAAGTTGAGTATGATGATCCCATTCCAATCTATTGTGATAATACAAGTGCCATCAATATCTTAAAGAACCCAGTGTTGCACTTCAAGACGAAGCACATTCCAATAAAGTATCACTTTCTACGGGAACAGGTTGTAGAGAAAAACATCAGAGTTGAATATGTGGGCACAAAATAACAAGTGGCAGACATATTTACAAAACTGCTTCCAAGAGAATCATTTGAGTATCTTTGCCAGAGACTCGGAGTAATTTCTACTCCAAAATGAATTCTTTTGAATGCTTATCTTATATGTTTTAGATCTACACAAGGAAGCACCATAAAGAGGACAGTTCAAGTTGGGAGATCAGTTTCAGGAAGAGTTCAAACAGGAGGAGTATCCCCAGGGACAGTTGAGTTAATGGGAGAAGCCCCAGATGGAAATATACTTTTTCCATTGATGACAAAGGGGGAGAGATTTATCAGATACAGGCTTAGAGAAAGAGCACAGAGGCATGGTTCCAGGGGGAGCGATGGTCATAGGGGGAGCATGAGTGATATGAATTCGGTATTGCATCAGAGTGTTGCCATCAATGCCAAAGGGGGAGAGTGTTGATTATTTGGGTTGGTTGTCATTGATGCCAACCCTTGAAGAAAGTTCAGTAGCACAAAGGTTTAGGTAATGGATCCGAGTTTGTTTGATGGATAATGGTATTAGTTTTGATATATTTGCAGGTAAGAATATTCCAAATGGATAGTACATGTCATGCCATTTTTGGTGGTACATGGAACATCACATAACTCCTCACGGTTAGAGAGTTATGGCCATGTGAAGGTGGAGAACCCTCACAAGTCATCTAGAATCCCCAAAAGGTAAAAGTGGTTTAAGAGATTTTAGAAGGTAAATAATAAAGTGAAGTGATAAGTGTAGTATATGTTAAACTGAATACAAAATAAATTATTTAAATAATAAAGTTAATGGAGAAATTACTAAGTGGACAAGTGGTTAAAAGTGGGTTAACCCTAAAATAAGGAAAGTGGGTTAAGATGGTTAAACCCCTTGAGGAAGCTACATGAATGTATAAATAAGAGGCAAGGCTCTCTCGTTTTAATCACACTTGATAATATTGAATATCTATAGGTGACTAAGGTAACCAAAGGATATCTAAGCCGAATTTCAAAGGGAAGGTGAAGTAAAGAAGGCTGAAATTCAAGGGAGGATAAAATCTTTTGATGATGCTTTCTAAGGTATGTTATTTACAGGTCATCTCACCATTTTTGCAATAAATTTTTTTCTAGAATGATTCGGACTATAGAATTGGGAGGACATTGAGAAAACATATCCAAGTAGTTGTGATACACGCCATGGAAAATAGGGTTTGTGGCTATTCCTGAAACTAGTCTAAAACAGGTGTTTTGGGTACAAAAGTAATAACTTCTTCATAACAGATCCAAACTCAGTAAGACCAAATATATTGGTTAGAGTACAATTTGTAGTATTATGTGTATAATTTTTAGATCCATACAACAAATATTCCGTGTGGGGCATGCTATACAAGTTTGATCTCTAGAATAAGCCAGAATTCAACAAGGTGTGCCATTTTTTCTATAACTCATTTTCTGAAAGGTTCCAAGTAGTGAAATATGTAGGAATTGCATAAAAGACACTGAAGAACATTGTGTACCATTTTCAGATCTTTATTCATTACAGGTACATAGTTATGATTATTACAAGTTAGGGTTTTTGACTAATCCAAAATTAGTCATGTGAGACTAAAGTAAAGTTTGATGAAAATGTTATTCTCTTGTTGTTAAAGTTAAGGAATGTTTGTAGGTATGTGATCATATACACCGGGTCTATTACGGAGTTAAAAATCAGATTTGGATAATGAAATTGATAAGGGCTTTTGGTTGAGGTACATGTTAGGAACATGGTTGAGACAAGTAGTTGATGAGTTCACATATATGAGGTGTATAGTTGATGATGTTGCTACATATTGATGAGTCATACTTTATGTGTATTTGGTGCATGATTGGTACATATTTGGTGCATGGTTGATGCACTTGTTGATGGTACAGGTTGAGGTACAGGTTGGTGCATGGTTTATGCACTTGTTTATGGTACATGTTGATTACTTGTTGTTTGGTATAGATTGATTACAGATTGATTGGTACAGGTTGTTACAGTGGTATATCTCATAGTGATAATGTGACAATGGTTCCATCATTCTACTTCTACGTTAGGGTGATTGAACGAGGCAAGGACAGGTGGTTGTAGCCACCTTCCGATTGTAGCCGAAGAACATAGGGGGTTGTGGCCTCCTTCTGGTTATAGCCAAAGAATTAGGGAGTTGAATCTTCGCTCAGGTTATAGCTGAGAAACTAGGGGGTTGGAGCCTCCTTCCAGTTGCAGCTGGAAAACAAAGGAAGTTGGTGCTTCTAGTGAATGTAATTCTTCAAGACATATAATAAAGAACATTATGTGGTTTTCTCCCGCTTTGGGTTTCCACGTAAAAACACTGGTGTACTGTGTATGTGTATGATTGCTCATTTATTCATTGTTTATTTACTCTGCAATTATTGGAGGATAATGCTACATTGATATAAACTTTAATTTTATGGTGAAAAAGGATTAAATTTCTCCATTATTGATTCAACCCCCCCTCTCAGTAATCCAACAATTCTGGCCCAACCACTGCTCTATCTGTTGGGTTATCCTATCTTACTAGTATGTTGCACCTTCTGCCATAAGGTGCCACAAATGGGTTCATCATTAGAGATGCTTGGTACCCATTGTTATAAGGAAACTCTACTAAGTGTAGGTAGTCTTCTCATTTTGATGGTTTATCCATCACAAACATCCTCAACATATCCTCAATCACTTGATTCACCCTCTCTGTTTGTCCATCTGATTCCGAAGATAAGTTGTGCTAAAATTCAAATTTGTTCCAAATCCCTTAAATAATCTTTTCCAAAAATTTGATGTAAATTTTGGATCTCTGTCAAACACAATTGTCTTGGGTATACCATGTAATCAAACAATTTCTCTCATATAAACATCAACAATGTTGGCTTCCTTGTGAGTGATCTTTACTGGAATATAATGGGCAACTTTAGTAAGCTTATCCACCACTACCATTTTAGAATCATGCTGCTTTTTTTTTGGTGGGGGGGGGGGTAGTTTGGTGATGAAATCCATGGTTACAACTTTCCATTTCCACTCAGGAATGGGTAATGGTTGTAGCAAACCAGCTGGGTGTCTATGCTCAACCTTTACCTTTTGACACTCCAAACATTTGGCAATAAAATCAACAACTTCTTTCTTCATTCTTGGCCAATGATATTGTCTCTTGATAACTGCAATAGTTTTCTAATAACCTAGGTGCCCAACATAAGGTACATTATGCATTTCTCTCAATATTATGTTTTTCAATTCCTGGGAATTTGGTACATAAATTCTGCCCCTGTATATGCGAATTTCATAATTTTCTAGCTTATAGTCTTCAATTTCCTGCTGCAAAATACATTGTTGTAATTTTGCCACTAATTCCTTGTAGTGAAAATATGATTTTCCAGCCTCTATGATTCTATCTTTCAAATCTGATTGGTACATGATTATGGCTGTAGCATGCAACTCATGCGCTCTTCTGTTGAGTGCATCAACCACTTTTTTCTCTTTCCCTTTGATATGCTTTATATCAAAGTCATATTCACTGAGAAATTCTAACCACCTACTTTTCCTAACATTTAGAGTTGGTTGATCAAATAAATATTTCAGACCATTATGGTCTTTCCTCAGCTCAAACCTTTTCCCCATGAGGTAGTGCCTCCACTTCCTCAAGGAATGCACTATGGCTGCCAACTCCAAATCATGAGTGGCATAGTGCATTTCATGTTCCTTCTACTTCCTTGATTCATAACATACAACAAACCCATTTTGACTGAGGATTCCACCAATTCCTTCTTTACATACATCTGTGCATACAATGAAGTCTTCATCTGCAGTCCTTAAAATTGGAGCACTAGTTAATAATTTATTCAAGTGTTGGAAACTCTTTTCACAATCCAATGTCCACTGAAACGTCACACCCTTCTTTTGCAAGGAAGTGACTGGGTGTGCAATCTTTGAGAATCCTTCAAGAAATATCCTATAGTAGCCTACAAGGCCCATGAATGATCTGACCTCTGTCACATTATTTGGTTCTAACCATCCTCTAATGGCTTCTATCTTCTCAGGATCCACTATTATCCCTTCCTTTGAAATGATATGCCCCAAATAATGAATTTGCTTCTGATAAAATGATCACTTGCTCAATTTGGCATACAACTGATGCTCCCTTAATACTTGTAATACCATCATGTTGATGTCTTCTTATTTAATTCTTACTTGATGATAACCTGACCTAAGATCAATCTTGGAGAATATTTTTGCATCTTTCAACTGATCAAAGAGGTCATCAATCCTTGGCAAAGGATACTTATTCTTCACAATTACCTCGTTCAACTTCCTAAAGTCAATGCAAATTATTAATGTTCCATCTTTTTCTTCACAAATAATATTGGGGCACCCCAAGGTGACACACATGGGCATATATACCCCTTCTTCAGGAGCTCTTCAAATTGCATTTTCAGCTCCTTCAATTCTGGTGTACTCATCGTGTAAGTAGTCTTGGATACTGGAGCTGCTCCAAGCATCAAATTTATGAAGAAATCAATGCCTCTCTTAAGTGGTAATCTTAGTATTTCCTTAAACAAATCTTCAAAATCTTTTATGATTGCATAATCTTCAATATTTGACACCTTATATTTAGGTGTCTCTTCCATATGTGTTGCACTTATTTGATACCCTTTTCTGTAACATTTCTTCAACTACAATGCTGAAATTTCTCTGATGGTTACTTCCCTGGGAATTCCCTACACTATCCTTAGGTTCCCTTCCTCATCCAAGCAAGTAAATGCCTTTTTATGATAGTCTAGGATAGCATGATGTTGGTCCAACCAATCCATCCCAATTAGACAGTCATATTAACCTAAAGGAAATATGTTTAAATATGCCCTGGTGTTCAGCCCATTCATGTCCATAATTCATGACTTTACCATCTCATTATTTTTTCTTTTGGCTCCGATAGCCAACAACACCAACCAAGATTTTTCATGCTTTCTTCTTGGAAAATGCAAACTTTCCACCATCTTAGGATCTATATAACTATGACTAGAACCCGAATCAATTAAAATAACAATGGTTTGCTTGTTTGTTGATCATACCTTCCACTTCAATCATATGTGGTTGATACTCTACTTTCTTGTTGTCTAGGGTTGCATAGATCCTTGGTACATTTTTTCCCATGTCCTCCACTATTTCATATTTTTGTACATTGTGAACAATCCTCACTTTGTCACCTCTGTGAGGGAAATCTCTAAACATATGATCTCCTTTACAACCCCAACATTTAATAGGTGGTTTCCTTGGCCTTTGACCCACTGTCTCCATTATTCCTTGTTCTCTGGAAGTTGGTTGTCCCTGAGGATTATTTCTGAAGAATGGTGGCTCCCTTCTTCCTCTGATCCATCTTGAATTTTTTTTTCTTTCCAATATTTTTGGAAGGTTGGCCTTGATTTTTGTTGATCATATAGGCATTTAGCTCGTCTTATGGTATCCTCCAATGTTTTGGGATCATCATTTTGTATTTTGTCACTGATGAATGATGGAAATCCACTAAAATACCTATGAATCTTAATTGTCTCATCCTTGATGAAAGAAACAAACTTCAACAGTTCTAAAATCCTTCTTTCATACTCATCTATGGTCATACTTCCAAGTTTGAGTTCAAAGAACTCTTTCATTTTCTTGTCATAGTATCTCTTAGTCAACTATTTCTTTTCGAAATATTTCTTGAATTCCTTCCAACATTTTTCTCTTTAATGTGTTGCACCTGCACAAGTTGATCCCACCACATGGATGCCTTTCCCTTGAGTTGATAGATGGAAATTATTCCTTCTGCATGAGAAGAGTAATTATGAAATTGAAAATAATTTCTCATGCCCAACAACCATGTATTTGTATCTTCATCCTTCTTGTGCTCACCATCAAATGTAGGAGGTTTGATTTTGTTCATTTCTCCTTGTAGCTCATCCACCCCATACCTCTTATGCTTCCTGATAGTGTATGGACTTGATTTGTTGTGTGCTCTCTTATTGGAATGCCTCGGGGAGTGATGGTGATGTCTGCTAACACTTCTTGTTCTTCTTTTCTCATCAGGAGACCTGTGACTTCCTAATTTTCTTGAGCCCCTCTCCTTATCCAATGTTTTTTCTATTATGTGCAAGCATTGTATTAACTTCATGTTGAATTCTTCCTTCTGCTCCTTGGCTCTCATAATCCTTTCATTATAAACTTTATGGCTTTTAACATCCTTCTACAAATTTTTAATGGTCTCTACCATATTCATGTTTTCATTCCTTCCTTCTCCATGGCCATTGGAGTTGGTTCCTCCAATTCTTGTATGGACATCCATCCCTCTGGTCTCATCTTCCTGGATATAAGCCCCTTGTGTATATTCCATCTCTATGCACTCTTTGTTGATCTTGGTCTGATCTAGTTGTTGTTAACTCTGCAAAATGTGCTTTGTGGTTTAATATTTATTCTCTAAAAATATGATACATGTCTCCCCATTTGTAGACCATTCCTAAATCCATACAACAATTTGTATCTCCATAAATAGGCCTAGGGATACCAACATATGCTTCCATCTCTATAGCTTCTTCCTGATCAATACTTATCTCAATAACCTATTATTCCTTTTGTTTCCTAGACCGTTTCAAGGCCATGTTTGAATCCTATAACTAATACATTTCAATAAGATAAAACATTAGTTATGTTAGATATAAAATAGAGATAAAATGCATGCATGGAGAGAGATTCTTCTAAAATAGAAAAATAGGGGAGTTGGCATATTCTTATCTTCAATGCCAAGTGTTTTAGGAGAATTCTCTATCATTGTGATATTCATTTTGATTACATCCTTTGAAGAGATGGTGGATTGAACGGATAAGGTGATGGGTGCACCTTTTCACACTTGGTTGAATTTCATATGTTTGTATTGAGAGGATTTTGTGTTAAAGAGCCACTTCAATTTTAGTCTAGAAGGAAATGAGAATATCACTTTTCATTGGAGATAGGTCATACGTTGGGTTGCATGGATGGTATGGAAAAAACATGGTTTAAATGGGTGAAGCCCTAGCCTTGATTTCATTCAATGGTAATAACGCTTTAAAAAATGGAAACAATGCCACTTGTGTAATTATGGCATTAGTGACATGTCCAATGCTCCTATATAGAATGGTTGGTTTGGTTCCCAACTTGTTTCTTTAAAAAATTATCAATGCCTAGGGGAGGGTTTGGTTTCATAGGTTCATCTTATTGGTGAAATGAATTAATGGCCAACACTTAAGCACAAGGTGTATACCTTAGTAGGTATTTGTTTCTTTAGATTTTTTTATTATGTGACAAGTGAAGAAATCACTCATGTGGATTTAGTTGGGGGTCAGGTGCATACAAAGAAAAAAATAGGGTATATCAGGTGGAAAGAGGAGTCACTTTTTTACCTTTACTAGAAACCATGAGAATGATTGAGCTAACCACTCTATTAGTCGGCTAGTATTGAAAAAATGACATTTTCCTCTATGCATATTAGTGTTTCATTGTAATTCAGAGAATGCATAGGGAGTTTCAACTTGTATAAGGGCATAGATTCTACCAATTCCCTATTTAAACATTCTATTAGGTTAAGTGGTCAGGTGGAAAAGGAAAGTGGGTGTAAGAGTCTTTAATAGCCAGTGGGTGAGTTGCAAACAATTAAAATAACCTAATTCTATCAAAGAGGGGTATGTTTCTTACCTCAATAGTGAAAAATGGTAGTTCATAGGATTTTTCAACTTGAAAAATAAATTCAACATCAAGCGCTTCTTTCAACTCTTTTTTCACTTAGAGCTCCAAAGAAGGATGGATTTTTCATAAAGAAAAAATAATCATTGTTCCTAATTGTTGGGTCACTTGGTAGAATAACATCAGGATAATATTTCTCTTTAATTTTCCTGTATATGTAATCCCAACCTAGAAAAGTTTCTAGAGGACTATAAATGCTATACTATCCTTAAAGATGGGCCTATTAACTCTATATCGGGTTTAGCCAACTAATTGCATGCGCATATTGTTTAGGAGTGACTTTCATATCACTATCAATCACTTCTACAATTTGAGAAGCTTTAACAATTGATTTCTTACTTTTGGGGGATTGCCTTGGAGTTTTGGGAGTAGATATTCCAGGAGACATATTGTATGTAGTAAAAATTTACCTAAAGTTACTATTTACATAAAAACAATTTTTTTTACTAAAAACCTATTATGTCTAGTTGTTCATAAAAAATACAAATTTTATAATAGAGATTTCTATCAAATACATTTTAGATTTAATAATTTAGGAAAAACATTCGATTATCCCCTAACATAACAATCTAATAATGAAAATAAATAAGAGGAAGCTAAGTGGTGCTTACCTATAAATTATCAACTACAATAAAATTACAACAAAGGGTTGAACTTACTTCACTAAGAAAAAACCAGATGCCCCAGAACACTTGAATTCACTCCACTAAGAAAACACTTTACCAAATAACTTGCTTTGGGAGACAAATGCACGTATCTAGATTTGAAGTAAATTTTTTATTAAAATTCGTATGATGATGATTTTTCTGATCAATAGATTGAGAAAGATTTTTCTATGTAATTGTATTTATGCTAGACAAAATAATGAAATTTTTAACGAGAAAATGATTAGAGAGTTGTGCCATTACTTTTTCATAGTAACATTACTTTTCCATAGTTGTGCCACTACTTTTCCATAGTAACATCACTTTTCCATAGTAACATTTGTTAGGCTGATTTTAAACTTTTTAGAGGCCTAAAAAATTCTTCTTTCCACTAAAAACCTAACATCCTGCACAAACGAAAAATCCTTAATAGCGATAAAATTACTTTTTGTAGAGCTAGATAGAACCATTCAGGGAGGTAGATGTGTTCATCCAAGTTATTTAGAGATTGACGGCCTACCAGGTTAGGTTCGGGGCAGGCACTCAGTTTGCTTGGATAGAAAAGATTTCTCTATAGAAAGCTCAGGATGACCCAACTTGCTTAATGTAATATATATATATATATATATATATATATTTATATTTATTGGTAGCAAACACTGTAAGCTTTTTTCATAGTTAGATTTAAACTTTGAATTCCAACTAAAGTGCCAAACTTCCTTCAATTTATAGAAGAACACCTTTACTTTGTGTCATAGAAATTTTTGGAGTGTATTTTGTATTTTAGTGGAGTTAAATTAGTAATTTGAAGTTTTCAACAGAGAGCATTTTGCACTTTTGTTGAGTAGAATTAGCATTTTGAACTCTGACGGAAGAAGAAATTTTTCTTTGAATTTAATGCACATGAAAGTGTACATACTCCTTTGATAGTTAACACCTATTGTGGAAGAATTTTAACTTTGTGCTTTGAGAAAGTAAATTTTAAACTCCAGCCAAAGTGGAAAGTTACCTCTACTACACAATTTTAGAAGCTTTTGAGTTTTTCAAAGTTGAAAATTAGAAAATAAAAAAAGAAAAGAAACTTGTTAGGAGGAAAACTACTTGAAACAATTGCTAAAAGTAAATTTTTTGTAAAATTTTCATCAATATTTGAAAAGGAAAATTTTCAAGAGAGACAAAATCAAAAGAATGTAAGAAGAAAATGGAACCCAAAAATCAAAAAGTTTAAGGATGTGTTGAGGTCTCAAAACTTCATCCATTAGACTTTGTCTCTACGTTTTTATCTTGCATGTTTCCACTCATTGCATATGTTTCAAATTCATAAGGGTATTGTGCACCACCCATGATGATGGTTTTCTTGGCCCACCTAAGACTAATGTTTGTTCATTCATCTATCTTGAATTCCGACCTATAACTATCTTTGGTACAATATTGCATCTTTAAAAGTATTCATATAATTTAGATACACTTTATCCTCAAAATTGTAGAGAGTGTTTTCCGTGCATTTTGGAAATTACCCATATTAACATTTTTTTATCAAATCAAGGCAACATTCTCTTTTCTTCTCAAATTTTTAGAGGATTTAGAAGTATTTCTCTAGAATATAAACCTTCAAGTATATTATATTATGGATTGGATTCCCAATGGATCCATTCATTTTCAATTATGATTTTTTTATCAAAATTTTGTAGTACTTAGAAGTTACCATTTCTACCCAACTTCTACACTTTTTGTACTAGTGCAATCAATGCCAGAGACCAAATTTCCCCACCTGTAGAGGAAAACCAAACAAGAAATAGAGAAACATTTATACTGGGAATAGATAAAAATTATGATTGCGAGTAAATATCATCCTTCATCTCAATGATATGATGATCTAATGACTGTCTACATCAATCTGAAATTGGCAATTTTTCACCTTTCACACTTTTTCCATGCGAAAAATTAAAAAAAAAATTGCTTTCTTTGAAATGGTGAGGATCCAAAAAATTTCACTAGGAAAATTTGTTCATATTTGTGATATTATCAAATGTCAACTTAGAATTTTTTTCCACAAATGCCATTTTGTGTCACTTTTCCTTCATTTGTAGTTTTGAAAACTGTCAAAAAGTGCCCTAGAAAAGTGGATTCCACCCTATATTTTCTAGCTCTACATCAAATACCTTGGAATTATCCCAAACTATTAATTGGGTTTTCTTGCGCATAACACTATTCTAGAATGCCAAAATTTCATTATTAATAGTGATGCTAACAATGAGAATGCTTATACTCTCTAAAAAATGATATTTCATAATTTCTGTGAGTTTTCATCCAAATTACAAGATGACCATCATTGACATTTTCATAGCCCTTGCCACTGAAGACTTACACCTAAAATTTCAACTTCATTAGAGATCCTACACCCCAGTTATGGACAAAACAAGCTTTTTGCTCCATACTTTTTTTAAGTCAATGTGGCATCATTGGAATGACATATTTGTTGATGTGTCATGGTTACATGGTAGTGTTTCCTACATGTCAGTTTTTTCTTTTATCTTGACATGCCATTGTGACTGCCCTCCACATCACCTTCTTTCATGTCATCATGAACCTCGAAGTTTATCCATAGGGATATTCATGAGGGTCATGTGATAATTTTTAACACTAGAAAAATAGAATCCCATGAGTCGATCATAATCCTCAATTTAATTCCCTAATTAAATCTTGTTTTTTCATGGCACTTGAATCTCTCTCTTCCATGATTTTTTCGTAAATTATGCGATGAGATTTGGGTCATTGATCTATTTTCTCAATGTAATACTAACCATTTGTGTATTTTTCTCTTTCGATTTCTCTCATTTTCACAAAATCCCATGAGTCAAATTCCATTGTATATCAATATTCCTACTTAAATCCAATCCATTCATGGCTTTTCCCCCATCATTTTTTCCCCTATTCACAAAATGCTGCAACACATCATCCACCATCAATCTAGTTTTTCTATGGAATCTTAGTCATTTTTAGCAATTTAAAAAATATGAATCCCCACAGGACTAAAATCCTGTGAATGCCTATCAACCATTGATATTATTTTCCAATAGGATTTTTTTGTTCACAACAATTCCAAAAACTTGATACCTCGATGAACTCTAACCTTATGAGAGCCTATCGATTGTTGATCTAATTTACTGATGGGATCTTAGTCATTCATGACAACTCATCCTGTCACCCCACCTCTCTCCTAGGTTTTTTGTGATGGCTTAACAATTGTCAATCTAGCAAGGGGATCTAATCTCAACTATCCACAATATTCCTATTACCCCCAAATATAACTACAACCCATTATTGGAAATTGGAGCCTCTATTAGTTGATAAAACTGAACATTTTACAAACTTCAAAAATCTCTCTTT
The DNA here is from genome assembly GCA_009831015.1 of Picea engelmannii. Classification (NCBI taxonomy): domain Eukaryota; kingdom Viridiplantae; phylum Streptophyta; class Pinopsida; order Pinales; family Pinaceae; genus Picea; species Picea engelmannii. The sequence continues at coordinate 407,654 of ML782510.1, forward strand.
CTACCATGAATCTAAACTCTACAACTTCATGATTCACATTAATGTCACCCCATATCCTGCATGATTTTTCTTACCGTGATCTCTTCTAAGAATTGAAGCCATTAATCTAATAAAGTAAGTCTTCAATTGTCTTTTTTTTATAGCTCCAACTATTCTCATTGGAACACTTTGTCAAACACTTGCATGAAACTTGTAAATTCCTCCCGTAGAGTCTAATTTCAGCCCCTACGGCCCCAATGTTGTAAGCTAATGCTTTGACACCACAATGTAACATCCCCATCTAGTAATCCCAACCATGGGATGGGTATCTACAACCACAAGATTTCAAATTCTTACCCATAGAGGAAAAACATTCATAATAACAACCAATTCAACCTCCCAATAAGGGGCATAATTCAATATGATGCATGTGTTGGTGAGAAGAAATAAAATGCAACAAAAATACCAACATAAACACACACACAACATGCATAATATGATGACTTTCATAATAGAAAATAAACATAATTTTGGATATTCATAGACAACAATAAGAAACTTATCTTTTAACTAAATAAACTCCGAGAAATTGGCCATGCAAGAGCAATTTTTCACCCAACCATAGATATATGCTACCGACACCAACCCCAAGTTGGGCTATGCAGCCACCAAGGAAAAGGAAAAAACTATATGATTCTCTCTCTTAGCCTAACCCATCTACTCTCATGCTCAACCAATTTTCTTACCACATAGAATTGCATGCATCTCATCAAGCCATAAATCACCAAGGAAATATTTTCCATTCCCCCACACAACACAATGAAGGATTACCCTTTCTATACTCAATAGTCCCTTAAATTACCCTTCCTATACAATGTTCTTTAGTGTGTGCAAAAATAGTCCAATCTACTATATGCTTTCTAATATTTTCTTACAAGATGAATACTTGGATTCTCAAGCATCCAAAGAGAAAAACATATACAATGGATGAAGGTTTTCTATCTTCCATAGCTTCCATGATCACCTACAACCATCATTGTTTTCATATTAACTAAATTTCCAAGTTTTCTCATGGATAGCAAAAAACACATCATGAACATCATGAATGTTTGAATATCTGATTGATGGAATGAATTCCTTATGCATTGGATATAAAGGATTTTAGTGAAAATATTTTTGACATTAGTTTTGAATTTAGGAATGTAGGACTCTTACAATTCTCCCAAGGAAAATACTTGGCCCAATGCTTCCATAATTGTATGAGAGGACTTTTCCACCAACCTCTCACATGCATTAAATGACTAGTTTTAATAAGTTTAAGAAGGTGGATGGCTTCATTTAAGGAACATGGTGAAAAATAAATGAGTTATAAGGATGATAATTGGTAATGGAGGATTTACTTTCCTGTGATATCCCTTTCATATTCTCCTCTAGTGGAATATGCTAGAATAATGTTGATGTGCTCGTTTACCCATAGACAATGCTACACCATTGGCAACCATCCATAGACATAAAGCCACCCTCGATCACCTTAACCTTTGACAGAAATAATGATTCCAAGAAGCCACACCATAAACACCATATAACCAAGAGAACACACCTCCTCCAAGGGTAGCGCACAAGAGAAAGTATCAAAAAGATTGAAAAAGAGAAAATTGTACAACTACAACTATTGTTGCTCCTCCTCCAAACTTGCGTATTGTTTCTGGGTGACTGAGAGTGTATGAATGAGAGAAACAATGAGCTAAGAAATCCTCTATTTATAGTGGTTATGTCACCTGTCTGGGCCGACTTGTCTTCAAGGAGGATAATATCTTAATATTATATATTTTGTTGAGCCGACATGTCTTCTAGGTTTTTCACACATCTGTTTAGGGTTTCTTTGTTTTAAGAATATTTTATTCTAGTCAAAGGTTACATATGGAGGTTAATACCTCTCACAACTACCATAATATCAACACTCCCTCTTAGCTAGGGAGGTATTAATGGTCTCAAACACATCCATTCATCTTCACATGGTATGGGAAAGACTCACGTAGTTTTGTGGACCATTCTACAAGTAGAATCATCACATTACACATAGCTATACCCATGTGGACCTATCAATCTCATCAAGGGGCCACAACCTTCTAGAGAACACTAGAGATACACCTTGTAGTGTGTGTCACCATCATTGTCATGGGATACACCCACATGATGTCCTCACCCATGGCTACACCCATGTCGTGAGTATCATCATTACTATCAGCATCATCTCATAGCAATTTGGCATCAAAACATATCATCACAATATCCATGAGCCTCATTTATCTATATTGATGATCCATATCCACCACCATGTGTCTAGCATCTCGAGTCATTCTTGCCCAATGACAAGAATCGTGACCTCATCAGATCCACATTCACCTCATAGTTTATCCTATCATAGGATTACTTCGTGAATGCATTTATCTTGATGCTATTAGACACATGTGTCTAGTACCTTGGGTTGTTCTTTTCCTATGACAATAATTATGACCACATCGGAGCCACAAACACCTCATGGTGATTCTCTCATAGGATCACTCCATGAATTCATAATCTCGATGCTATTAGACACATGGAATTGCACCTCAAGCACCTCGAGTCTTCAGTTTGTCAAGGCACATCTACTCCAGATGTAGATGTTCCCTATCTCCCCTGGTCTACAACCCAATTCCTGTGGAGATAGAGTCGACCCGATGCTTATCGGTGCTACTCACCTACTCATGACTCAGTCATGAGTTAACTACTCACCTACTTGTGCGAGTTTCAAGGCCCGATGCAATTCACACATAGGAGATATAGAAACAATGCAGATCTTTAGTATGTTAAAGATTACATTTGGGCCTATTCCCACATGATCAAATCCATCTGATCAATCTTGGAATATCGACACGATGTTGCAATCATCAATTCTCCCCCACGGAAACATTTGCAATCCTTCCAATCTTGTCCCAGACAGAGGCTTAGTACAAATGTTAGCTATCTTCTCATCTGTGGATAAGTGATGGAGCCTCACTGCTCCTTCCTGCACCATGTCTCTGATGAAGTCCTGCAAAATCCTTCGAAAATACACCCTACTTCATATCTTGCGTCATTGGCTATGATATATGACTGAGTGCTATAGACATCTGCTTCCCTGCTTTTCTGGAAATCCTGCTTGATCTCAAGCTGAAGTAGAACTTCCAATCCAAAAAATGTATATCCTGATAGCCATACTTCATCATCGGAGATCAATCATATCTATCTCTACAACATAGGTACATGCATGTTGTGTTGTAACCCAATAATATGGTCATGGATCAACCACATATTGGCACAATGCGCTCTTTGCGAAGCAAATGCCTATCCCGTCACACAACTTCCTCATATGTGTCGTCATAGGCGTGGCCATGGAATTCATGTCCATCATGCTAAAACTATTTAGTCTCCTCACTGAAGATGTCATCTGGTGCAAGCCATGCTTTTGATTCGGTCAAGATCCTTCATCTCAAACTCTGAAATCAACTCCCTCTATCTGAGAGAATCCTTGGACCATGATTTCATCTACTGCATGCCCCTTTGCATCCTGCAAAGTGTCACATAACCAAGTTGTATTCTTCTTGATCACTGAATCCCTCTGAGTATGAATCCCTCTTGTATTTATCTCTTATGACTTGCCCAGAACAAGAAACAAGAAAAAAAAAATCTCCATGGTATCCTCCATGGAAGATATCCTGGAGTCTAGGTCAGTAACCAAGAACATCTCCTAAAGGAGATCAACTTCATCTCATAATAAAGAAGAATTTACATAAGAAAAAGAATATCTACTAGAGAGGAAATCAACAAGTGCATCTCTAGTATTAAGGGGTTAGTATAATGATCATAACTTCAATAGATCAAGATGCAACATAAGATCATAATAATTCCATAATAGCTAGAGACATATCAATTTTAAATAATCAAACCTGGAGTCTTCACTGCTTGTTCCTATGAATGTACTGAATCCAAGATCATTGATTGGAAAAGGTCCCTTGTACATTCCTCGCAAAATAAAATCATGCTTTTGTTGGATGATATAACATGAAAAGCATATACAAGTGCATACCTTTGAAATTTGCAACATCGTTCAACTTGTCTTCTAATCTGAAACTAGACACCATCTTGACAAGGAGAGGTTAGAAACTAAATAAAAAAAAGGTTCAATGATTAGAAAAAGATAGAAACCTTGAAATTTCAACTTTGAACAAAAAATCAATTTTGACCAAAAGTCGACCTTTGACTTTCACTAGTCAACCTTTGACTTTGACCAGTCAACCTTTGACTTTAACAAAAAAATCAAACTTGACGTTTTTGTTGGCTGAGGACACCAGAGGGTGCACTAGGCTAGGGAGCACTAGAATATCCAGAAAGTAGGTCCAATGCTTCACTTAAGGTGCCCAAAGAGTTGGATTAGGTTTTGTTGTAGCTGTAAAATCGAAAACCCTAGTTGCAGCTCCAACTGGTTCCATAATGAGCTTAAAAAGGAATTTCCATGCTAGCTTCCAGTGGTTAGACTATCATGAAGGTGGTGTGGGCCCATAACCTATTAAAATAATGTTGATGTGCTCATTTAACCATAGACAATGCTACACCATTGTCACCCATCCATAGGCATAAATCCACCCCCTAGCACATTAACCTTTGACAGAAAGAATGATTCCAGGAATCCACACCATAACCAATAGATAACCAAGAGATTTCACCTCCTCCAAGGGTAGCGCACAAGAGAAAGTAACAGAAAGACTGAAAAAGAGAAAACTGTACAACTGCAGCTATTGCTAATCCTCCTCCAAATGTGCGCATTGTTTCTGGGTGAATGAGAGTGTGTGAATGAGAGAACAAATGAGCCAAGATGTCCTCTATTTATAGTGGTTCTATCACCTGTCTGTGATGACTTGTCTTCCTGGATGATAATATCTTAATATTATATATTTTGTTGAGCAGACATGTCTTCTAGGGTTTTCACACATCTGTTTAGGGTTTCTCTTGCTTCTAGAACATTCTATTCTATTCAAAGGTTACACATGGAGTTTAATACCTCCTACAAATACCATAATATCAACAAAAAATATCCCCTCTAGTGGAAAATAGCCCCTATCATGTTCTAGACAACTATCTTGGACCATAATATCATATATGAACATTAATATTTACATATCTTGATGATACAATGACAAGCTTAGCAAATGGTCCACACACACACACACACACACACACACACACATCATACATGCATAGCCATTCACTATTCATGCATTGACCTTGAGCTCCACACTAGGAATCTGTATTTGCATATTTACAACATTTACAAAATTTGAGTTAATACATGCCAAGGGTCAAAACTAGGGTATTATAATAATGATTTGTTGTCATGTTCATTCCTTCACTTACTTCGCAATAAAAGGATCATCCAATAAGGATAACTTAGTGAAATTACATTGCTAAAAATATTGATAATATAAATTTAACAAGTTGATCCCATGATATAATGTTGATACACCTTCCACTTAAATTAAGGAATCAATTCTAATTTTAATGAAACCTATTAATAAACTCATACAACTTAACTAATTAAATATAATGGATGCAATAAGTACCAAGTTACATTCCCACCTTCCACTCATTCAACCTCATGAGTGTATTCACACATGTTGATGTTCGATGATCAACTTGGGAATCAATAAAAGTTAGTACCAAGTTAGATTCCCACCTTCCACTCATTCAACCTCATGACTGTATTCACACATGTTGATGTTCGATGATCAACTTGGGCATCAACAAAAGTTTCTCCTTCTGTAAATATACTAATCCCAACTCACATATACTAATAATCCCTACACACAAGAGAGATCTTGGCTTTGGTGATGCTATACTTATTTTTTCATTTAATGAGGATTTAAAAAAAAAAATGTAAACCAAGTCAAGTGCCAGATGAACCCACTACAACTAATCCTAGCATGATGAAATGTTTGGTGGATGCATGGAACCATTTTACCTACTAAAACTAATCAAACTAATCCTAGCATGATGAAATGGCTCACATATAATATATGTGAACTAGCTCACATATATTATATGTGAGATAGCTCACATATAATACTAATCCCTACACACAAGAGAGATCTTGGATATGGTGATGCTATACTTATTTTTTCATTTAATGAGCATTTTCAAAAAAATAATGTAAACCAAGTCAAGTGCCAGATGAGCCTACTACAACTAATCCTAGCATGATGAAATGTTTGGCGGATGCATGGAAACCATTTTACCTACTAAAAATAATCAAACTAATCCTAGCATGATGAAATGTTTATATGTGAGCTAGCTCACATATAATACTAATCCCTACACACAAAAGAGATCTTGGCTTTGGTGATCCTATACTTATTTTTTTCATTTAATGAGGATTTAAAAAAAAATGTAAACCAACTCAGGTGTCATATGAACCTAATACAACTAATCCGAGCATGATGAAATGTTTGGCAGATGCATGGAAACCATTTTACCCACTAAAACTAATCAAACTAATAATAAAATGTTTGGAAAATACATGTAATATGCCAAGTGTTTAGAAAAATATATTTGAGATTTATTTCTAAATCTACAATAATCAATACTCTACTAACATATATGAAATTTGTAGTGAATCAATTAAATAATTTTGATTGTGATGAACCATTTCTCAAATGATTTAATCACCCATCCAATTTTTACCAACAACAAATTAATACAAACTAAATGTGAGTGGAAACAAGATGCTATAAAAATATTTGAAAAAATACTTTATTTAGCTATGAGATCTCTAGTGGGAAAAATTTCCTTTAGATGTGAAAATTCAAAATTCCATCACTTATATGAAGAGGAAGATTCGACTCCAGGTGCGGACTAACTTGGGATAGAAATGGTTTATCTTTAATAGTAATAAATTAGATGATGATTGTTCATCATGCAACCATGGCACTATCAAGGAATCCATTTTTGATATATATTTTTTTTATGGTGACGCTAAGAAGAATCCATTTTTGATATATATATTTTTTTGTGTGGTGACACTAAGAAGAAAATGGAAAGATCCTCCACTAACCTTGGATAAAAAATTAAAAAAAATGGATTTATCAAAGAAAATGTTCCTTCTTTCAAAGATATTTTAATTTGCTTTAAAAAATCTCAAGGTATCTCCCTACAACGAACTGCTCACCTTTTTTGGATTAGGCCCTATCCAAGCCTTTTGTGTGGAGAATAATTCCTTAATCCCTACCCTTAAACTTGATTCAGCATGGGTTAAAGAATACAAGTGCATCATCTACCATTTCTCAAATCTCGAATAGTATGGATTATTACTCTCTTTTAAGTGTTTTCACAAATGGATATAAGTTATAGATGATTTTAGGGTCTAATTTTGCAAATGGGTCAATTTTTCATAGCTTTTCTCAATAAATGATTAGTCAATTTCCATTTTTTCTAAAAATGATTTGCTCAAATTTCATAGAATGAAATTAGTTGCCAAAATTTTATATAAACTATATAAAATTCTTAGAAATTTGAATATTTTTACAAAACTATCGCCAAACATTTTACATTTTGTATATTAAGGACTAGTAAGATTAGCCTAAGTTTCTACATTTTAATATAAATTTCCATCCTTAAAATTATCTCTGATACAAGTTTTCTAGAAAAATAAATTATTATTTGCCAACATGCATGGCAATTTTCTATTCTAAAGTTGGATCCTTTGTGTAGACATAGCACAAATTACTCACAAAAGACCATGATTTCTATATGGTAGTATATTATTATAAAAATATGCAAGCTCACTTTGACTTCAATATAGAATCTCTAACTACAGTTTCACAAAGGGTAATATTTTCTAATGTTTTTTTGGAATATTAGAGTATAACAACTTTAATTAACATTTACAATTTTTAGAGTACACTCATCTCATTTGCTTCAAAATATAGTTATTATGGTTTTACTAACTAGGCCAAGATATGTATTTATTATGTAGATGCAAGAAATGAACTTCTCCACCACACCATGTTGGAATATAGTGATGAAATATAGACCCAACCCCTAGACTATAAGTATGTTTTCTCTCTTCTTAAATCTTCTTTGACCATGATCATGGAGCTGGCTCCTTCTCGAATGAATTAATTCCAGTTTTAAAAGGAAAAAGTTCAAAACCCCTTTCTTGAAAGACTCAAATCTAGATGATCAAGATCCAATTAAAACTTCTAGAAACTTAATACTTTCTCCTTCAACAATCGTAACTACTCTAGTGCCTAAAAGTAGTGAATAAACCAATGTGACTACTATATTTCATAAAATATTCAACAATCGTAACTACTCTAGTGCCTAAAAGTAGTGAATAAACCAATGTGACTACTATATTTCATAAGATATTCAAAGTAGTGAATAAGCCATTGTGGCTACTATATTTTATGAGATATTCTACTGATTAGTCCCATGGAATCATAAATAAGAGACATGAATTCGATTTCTTACATCATAAAAATGATCTAGTTCTATTATCTTCATAGATGTAGAGAAGTTGATAAATCCTAATCTTAATTTAAAAAAAAAAAATTAAAAATTTAGTATCAAATCTTAATCTAAATCTATATTAAAAAAATATATATATATTATATTTTTTTGAATTTTATTTACAAAAAACAAAATTTATCTCCAAAACAATATATTTACTAAAAAAAAATTATATTCTAAAAAAAAATACCATTAATTACTTACATTGAATAATAATAAGAATATTAAAAATTAAATATCAAACTCATAATACAAATATATATATAAATCCAAAATCCTAAAAAATAACTACATAAATGTGCATTTCTTTATAAAATATAATTCTTTCACACTTTTATTTACCAAAAGACTTTGGTTTCAAACAAGCTCTTTAGTATAGGAGCTTCTATATAACATAACATAAATATTTTAAATAATATAGATGTTTTTTGAAAGTTTATTCCTTTCATTTTTTTTATTGAAAATTTTCTATCGAATATGTTTATTCATTTTCTTATTAGTCCTTGTCCTTCGGGTTGAGTGACTAATAGTAATTGATTCTTTGTTTTCGTATTATTTTGGCTAAAAAATCAAGGACATTTCCTTGTTTTAAGGTAAGGTTTTGAGAAATCATGCGATTAAACTTGAAAAATCATATCAAGTAACCTAAGTTTCGAGTTGGAGGTCTTATTTGGCCTATTATCGAGACAGAAGAGGAGAATACTTTATCTTTAAATCAATTTCATGCACACCTTCAAACAAAGATTTCATGAGTAATTTTCCAAGTCAAGTAATGCTAGAACTAAGTCTAGCATTACTTTCATCACATTAAATGCTATATCGTTTTTGGACTAGCTTAAGCAAAGTTTTCATAAATTGAATATAAAGCAACAAATACTCCCTACAAATGTTTTGCTTCATGCATAGTTATGCGTGTTGTCTCCCATAGCTATGACACCTACTATGTTGTGCCCCCTAGTTATCACACCTTGATTCAAGACTAGCAAGACGAGCAAGGAAGGGCCTCCTCTTCTATCCATAAAGCCAAGCAAGGAAGGGCCTCCTCTTCTATCCATTAAGCAGAAAGCTGAGCTTCAACTTCTTACTTCCTACACAATGTTTTCTGTTCTTGTATTCTTACTTCATCCACAGTCTGGTTCGTTCTTGTACTGGTACTAGACATAACTTAACCGACAAAATGTTGAATGCACTAATCTACTTGAGGTTACTCGATTTAAGGCTAAGCCTCCGCCCAAGGAAAGTCTGGTACTCGCAAGGGATAGTGTGAAGAAGAGCCTCCTCATCATGTCGCAATTCATCTCCGAGTTCAGAAAAGAATAGCCTCCTCGTCTTGTCGCAGTTCATTTGTAAGATAAAAAAAATAGTCGATTTTAGTGATAACACTGGACTAATCAATATTCTAAGACCATTTGACCATACTTATAGAACTATTTTTGACTAAAATTCCAAGATTTAATTCACAATTTATTAGGTTAATATTATTTGGATTATGAATTTTAATATTTTATATACAGAATGTGAACTGTTATGATTAAAGAAAATGGATGTGAACTGTTATGATTAAAGAAAATGGATGTTTTATATATAAGAAGTTTTTTAAAGAAAAGTTTGTTTTGTCCATGAAAGTGAAGTTTTATGTTCGTCCTATTCAAATTAGATTTTATTTTTGGACATATTTGATTTAGGTGGAGTTTTATGTTGGTATTATTTAAATTAGATTTTTTGATGTGACATATTTGACTTTAGGGGGAAAAAATATTTCAAAAGAAATTGTTATTTTTAATAAATGTTAAATGGTCAAAGTATAATTAAAGAAATATTTTTTAAATAAAATTGAGTCATAAGAACATGATTCAAAATATTTTATTTTACTATACCCATTATTTAAATAATTAGAAAATACATTTTACTGTCTCCATTATTTAGGTAATTAAAAAAATATATAGAACTTGTCAACTTTTAGAAAAGCATTGGGTAGGTAGAAAGAGACATAAATTTAGATTTTCAAAGAGAATTTGACGTGAGAAATCTTTTATAATAGAGAATTCGTGTTGTACTTAAAGTAAAAATGTTACACATAATGTAAAAGTTTACTCAAAGTACAAGTTTGATGTGGAGTATTACTCATTCTTTTAAAAAATATAAAATTCGAGTTCAATCTTGAATATTAAGAGATATTATTTTTCCCCTTTTTATTATTAAAATATTTTGTCGTTGTACAATGCAATAGAAAAGATTTTTTTCAATAGTATTTTTGGAATACATATTAAATTAAAAATCTAAAATCTAATCATTATTCATCGTTGTTTGTCAATAGTTTTTATGGATAATATAATAGAGAAGTGTTTATTAGTCCGTGCCGTAGGCATAGAAGGACTATAGCAATCCATAATTCGTTGATCTAGTATTAGTTTGTCCTTTGACCACAAATATTCGCATAATATTTATTGTTGGAACTAGGGAACAAAAAACATTGATTTTTATATAATAAAAAGTACCATATATGTCATGATCTAATTGGATAACAGATTGGAGGTCTTATTGCCAGCTTCGCTATTCTCAATGTTTTATATGTTAGCATATCCAAACTTTTTGATAGTATACTGTCTTTTTGAATCATATATTTTTTTATGCATTGCTTGAAGGTGAATTAATGCTAGCATTAGTTCGAATGTTTGTCTTAGCATTTTCTGCTAGCTAAATTTATCCCAATGTATGATATGTTAGAGTATCCAAGGTTTGTCTATTTTTTTTATTATTAAGTACTTAAGGTACGCAAAGCTTGCCACACACATTATTTCTTAAATGTTTACACAACGCGAGGCCCTTGGACGATTCTAACAACCTTAAATGTTTCTGACATCCTTAAATGTTTACTTAACATGTATATCATGGAACAATCTCGACATGAAAAATAAAAATAAATTTGAATAATTAATTAAATACAATTTAGCAAAACATTATCACATATTAATATTGAATACTATATTTAATATTAATATTATATGATAGATATCATAAATTTAATTTATAGTTTATTTATTAATATTAATATAAAATAGTATATACAAGTATATATCCATTTTAACTCTAGAGTCAAGAATGATCAATTTCTAAGTACAAACATTTATTATCATAAACAAAATCAAAATTCCAAAATTCCAAATTTACATTTAAAAACGTTAAAAATAATATTGAATAAAATTTAAATAATTGTATATATTATTCTTTAAGAAAAAAATGTTATAGCATTATATAAATTACTATAAATCTTGGTACAATGTTATAATATTCTATAAATTACTCAGTCTCATGTATATGACGGAATTGTTGGTGCAATCTCATGTATATGACATAATTGTTGGTGCAAAATGTATATGACGAAATTGTTGGCTTGTTCCGTGATATACATTTTGCACCCAACACTTCCATCATATACATTTTGCACCCAACAATTCCTTCATATACATGAGACTGAGTAATTTATAGAATATTATAATATTGTACCAAGATTTATAGTAATTTATATAATGCTATAACACTTTTTACTTAATGAATAGTATACAGCCTGAGTGGGCCTAATGGTTAAGAACATGTGTTTCCTCTTAAGAGGTCACAAGTTCAAATCCAGAGGGGGGTAGGGTGTGTATACCTTTGTAGACTTTACCAGTCAAATCGTTGGGTGGAGGGGGGTCCCTTGTCCCACAAACAAGGGGGTATCATACACCAATTTTTCATTTTTCATGTCCATCTTGTTCAGTGATATACTTTTTGCACCCAACACTTTCGTCATATATATTTTGCACCCAACAATTACGGAGTAGTGGGTTTGCGGAGTTGCTAGTTCACATGTTTCATTTTTTATGTCCAAGGTGTTCTGTGATATACATTTTGCACCCAACACTTCCTTCATATACATTTTTCACCCAACAATTCCATCATATACATGAAACTAAGTAATTTATAGAATATTATAATATTGTACCAAGATTTATAGTAATTTATATAATGCTATAATACATTTTACTTAATGAATAGTATACATAATTATTTAAATTTTATTCAATTTTCATATGTTTCATTTTTCATGTCCAGAATATTCCTTGATAAACATTTTTCACCCAACACTTCTATCATATACATTTTGCACCCAACAATTCCATCATATACATGAAACTGAGTAATTTATAGAATATTATAACATTGTATCAAGATTTATAGTAATTTATATAATGCTATAATATTTTTTACTTAATGATTAGTATAAACAAATATTTAAATTTTATTCAATATTATTTTTAACGTTTTTAAATTTAAATTTAGAATTTTGGAATTTTGATTTTGTTTATGATAATAAAGTTGAAATTTATTTTTAATTTTCATTTTTCATGTCCAGCTTGTTCCGTGATATACATTTTCCACCCAACACTTCTGTCATATACATTTTGCACCCAACAATTACGCACTAGCGGGTTCAAATTTTTCATTTTTCATGTCCAACTTCTTCCTATTATAACATTTTACCAAGATTTATAGTAATTTATATAATACTATAACACTTTTTACTTAATGAATAGTATAAACAATTATTTAAATTTTATTCAATATTATTTTTAAGGTTTTAAAATATAAATTTGAAATTTTGGAATTTTGATTTTGTTTATGACAATAAAGGTGAAATTTATTTTTAATTTTCATCTTTCATGTCCAGTTTGTTATGTGATATACATTTTGCACCCAACAATTACGGAGTCGCCGATTGGCGGAGTCACGGGTTCATATTTTTCATTTTTCATGTCCAGCTTGTTTTGTCATATACATTTTACACCCAACACTTCCGTCATATACATTTTGCACCAAACAATTCCGTCATGTACATGAGACTGAGCAATTTATAGAATATTGTAACATTGTACCAAGATTTATAGTAATTTATATAATGTTATATATTGTTATAATATTCTATAAATTACTAGTCTCATGTATATAACAAAGTTGTTGGGTGCAAAATGTATATGGTGGAAGTGTTGGGTGCAAAATCTATATCACGGAACATGATGGACATGAAAAATGAAAAATATGAACCTGCGACTCCGCCAACCTGCGACTCCATAATTGTTGGGTTCCATGGGTTATGTATTAAATATTTCATGTACTATCAAACTTAGATATTAGGAACCTTCTTTGACGTACCAGAAATTAATAATTTTTGATAAATTTCAAATAAAACTAATTCGAGAATACTAAATTTTGCACGGTTACCACATGTAGTGCAACTTGCAACCCACACATTTACTCCCATTCCAACCTGGTAGGGACTACGCTGCCATACAACACTTGTTAATTGTGGTTTGTAAATATTTTTCATTCATAATATAATAGAGAGAAAATGTTTAATTTTTTAATATATATATATATATATATATATATATATATATATATATATATATATATATATATATATAATATAATATGATGATATTGTTTAAATTTTATTAATATATAATAGTAAATAATAATAATCTACTTTTAAGGTCTAAAGTATAGAGAGGTATATATACTCTAACTTTTTTTGGATTTGATCCCGTGGTTTTCAAGGAGGAAACATATGTATTTAACCATTAAGCTTATTCAAACTGTATAGACCCACATAGAATCTATAAATACATATTTGTTATTAGACAACAAAATATACATAAGATAAAGATTGTAACATTCAACTAATTTCATTTTCTTTATAGCATTTTCTTTTTAAGATTATTTTCCATATAAATGACAATTATTTTTAACACCAAAAAGTATTTTTCTATTCTTTTCTTGACTATGTATGTTATATTTTTTAATTTTTTTCCAAAAACAAACTTAATTTTTTGTCCCTTCTTCATATTATCCCAAATATGAACCTTGTCATTTATAGCCGACCACATGAATATTTTTTCCTTCAGGGACATTTCAATTTCCATAAACCACTCGACCACCAGTAAGGATCCTGAGGAAGTAGATTGATATTTAGAGCAATATAACTCAACTTTGGAGTGTAGACCCCATGAGGAGCCTTTTGCGATACTAACTCATCCTCTCTATCCATTATCCTCATATGCCCATCTCGAAGCACCGATATACAATTTCCCCATAAAATGGAAAAGTTCCCATTAAGGCCTATAAAAGTTGCACTCCTCCACCCTTGCTGCCAAAGAGAGGTTGTACCCGGATTCGAAATTTGGAAGAGAAAGAAAATAGCGTGCAAATGAAGTTGGTTAATTAGTTCATTTGGCAATATATGGGAGTTTCCACTACCTCGCCAGGGATCTGCTCCAATACGAACATGGTTTCCTCTTCCCACATGCCACACCAAGCCATCACCTACCATCGAAAAAGATGAGACTAGATCTTTCCATATGATGGAGCAGTGCAAATGGGACTTTACAAGATTCTGGATCCAATCTTCCACAGTATCTGGGCTAATGTATTTGTGGATAACCACCGAAGTCAATAAACTAGGAGACAAGATGAGACACCAACATACTTTGGCCGCCAAAGCCTTTGAGAATAAGAGGATATTTTTTAGGCCCCACCCCCCCAGATCTTTGGAACGAGCAAGATGCTCCAATTTTTCCCAAGGCGGAGTAAACTAATCTAGAGACCCAGACCAAATGAATCTAAAGAAAATTTGTCTGGCCTTTTCCAAAACACCCTTTGGAATCCAGACAAGGGACATCCAATAGACGAGTATGGCTTCCAATACATATTTTTCAAAGTTAATCTTCTGACTTTGGATAACCACTGCTAACTCCAAACATTTAGCTTCTTCTCCAGTTTTGCCAAAGGCCACCTCCAATCCTCCCTACGATAAAAAATCATCATTAACTGAAAACCCAAATATTTGATGCCCTCTGAGAGATCCAACGTCAGATAAGGAAAGAATCCTCAATAAGTTTCCACAACCTCCCCTTCCATCCCTGTAACTGAAAAAGTAAATTTATGAGGATTGATTTGCATCCCAGTGGGAGAGCGAAAAAAGGTTAAGTATCTCTGCTAGCTTTTCAACATCCTGAGACCGACCACTACAAAAAATGATCACATCATCGACAAAAAGTTGTTATATTTTTTAATATAAATACATATTTATTATTACACAATAAAATATACACAAAATAAAAATGTTAAAATTCATCTAATTTTATTTCCTTTATAACATTTTTTTTTTTTTTTTAATATTTTCCATGTAAACGTAGATTCTTTTTAACATTAAAGAGTAGTTTTTATTATTTTTTCGACTATGTATGCCATGTATTTGAAAGTATGATTTGATATTTATTAAGTATATATGAATTTTAATTTATCTCTAGAATAATATTGTAGAATCTTCATTTGAATATTATAAAAAACATTTTAGTTCGAAATCATTTTAGGGATGATTTTAGGGGCTAAATTTTGCTCATGGGCTAATTTTCCATGGTTTTTCCAAAAACGAGATTCGTTATTTTAAAAATGATTCGACCAAATTCTATAGGATAAAATTATTTTACCTTAAAAATCGTCAAAATTTTATAAAAACTATATAAAATACTTATAAATTTAAATATTTTTTAAAAAATATTGCCAAACATTTATAGTTGGCATATGATGGATTAGTAATATTCGCCAAGATTTCTACATTTAAAAATAAATTTCCATCCTTTTTTTCAACGAAAAAAATACTCTTTACATTCAAAAGGATATAATAGTGTACATGGCTATTATAGCAGGTCTATCACAAGAAAAACAAGAACTATGTCGATGAATCAATCTATCTGGTAGCAACTTGCCCCTCGGCGGATGGTCGCTCCCACCAGGACCTTCACTAACCTCGGCCCGACGAGCTTCAATGCTCCTCCAATCCCGTACTGGAACCTTCTGTCACCCACAGGACACTCTATTGATCTCTCGGCACTATCTCGGGAAATCGGGTCTCGCGGAATCGCGAGCCCTGCATGCACGTTCTCGTGCACTTCCAATTGCCGAACCCCGAGTACCAAATTCAAAGTCAACGACTCGGGATATTTCCCCTCGCGATGTCAACACTTGGTAATTTCAAACCCCGAGTGCCGAAGTGCCGACCCCACGCGAATACGCCACCTGTATTCCACTATTCTCTGAGGTCCCATTCGACCACGTCACTTCGGGATTTCGTGAATCGCGGATCCACAACACAAGTTGCAATGGTGTTGAAAACCCCGAATGTCGATCCCGCGATGCTCCGGATTCGTGCCACATGTCCCTCCGACGATCGACGGCTCCCACTAAATCGGGAAATCGCTATTCACAATTTCGACGTGCATGTAACTCTTGCACTCGCCAACCCCGATATGCCGATACTCGATGGCAAGGGATTCTTTCGTGCCCCTGCGAGTTAACCCCCTCGCAACTCCTCTGCAATCCAACGATCAGCGGTGTTTCACGACTTCTCACAACAACTTCAAGTCGTCGATTCTCTTCCTTTGAAGAGTTCTCCGCTGCACCAGGTTTTCCCTTGGTTCAAATTTCTCTCCGGCCTGCTCCTATAGCATGAACATGGAACTATCCCTCCTAAGCTGAATTCTCTCCGACTCCTTTCGCGACTTCGAGAACGATGTTTGCACTCCACCTTCAACCACTTTCAAAGTGTTGAAGTCTTCCAGGTTCTGTGCTTTCACAGTCACAGCAACCCAGCCTTTCTTTTCTCAGACTTGCTACTGAGACTTCAATCCGACCTGCACTTCACCTGCATGGCTCGAATAACCCAACACAACTCTGAGCAAAAGAGAACAAAAGCTCAACTGCTTAGCCTCCTCAACGCACTCTATGCGGAGGAATTCAACTGCACTCTATGCAGGAATCTCCTAGCTTAAGCAGAGAGACAATTGAAACTCATTCCCTCATTCTCTCAGGTTTCGAACCTGATATGCAATCACATATGCAGCATATAGAAGATAAGCGTAAAAAGAAGCAAGCATGCAAAAGAATAATATCAACAACACACAGAGATCAAACACATCCATGAGATTGAATCAAAGCTTTCCTATTAATTCAATGTCTGTACATGGAGTTTCTTCACCAGCTCTCTACTCTGTCTCTTTCTTGCTCCTGTATGAATGAGAATGTGTATGTTACAATGATACAAGGGAGGGTGTCTATACTCCATTTTCCCTCTCGAAAGAAAAAATGTCTAATCTACAGTTAATTCCTATCTAACAGCATTAATACTATTAAATGCCTCCTTATCTATATTACAATACAAGTGTGCTTCATATGAATGTTTTCATTTAAACGACGGCGCAACAGTCTTTTCAAAGGAATTCAAAATTGTATGTGCTGGCGCTGTCCAGCTGTATGTTCTTTCCTCCATGCGCTGGCTCGCTTGATGAAGTCGTAGATGCTCCTGCATCATACTCCTCGGCTCAAAAGATCTCATGGGCTCCTGTCCATGAGCTCCCGCACACTATGCCCATGCTTCTGTATAATAGCCTCTGTCTCCCAGCTGGCATCCTCCACTGGGTGGTTTTTCCATTTCACCAGGTATTCAAGATACTGCTTTCTCCTAGTCTTCTTGCTTATTCTTTTATCCAGTATGCACTCCATCTCAGGTTTCTGTGCAACTGGTAATTGCTTCTGCCACTCAACCACTAGTTCCTCAACACTTCCAGCTCCTACATCTTCGACCTTATATGGGTATAGGTCCGAGATGTTAAATATTGGGGATATCCTCTGGCAGCTCAAGCTCATATGCATTCTCCCCGAATTTCTTCAGGACTTTGCATGGCCCGATTTTCTTCATCTTGAGCTTGTTATATGTTCCCCTCGGGAACCTCTCTTTTCTCAAGTGCGCCAGAACCATGTCTCCAACTTCAAACTGAAGCTGCCTCCTTCTCTGATCGGCTCTACGCTTATATTCTTGGTTCACCTTCTGCAGTCGCTGCTTCACCTCTGCGTGAAGTTCCTGCATTGCTTCAGCGAATCCCTCAGCTCTCGCGCTGCTAGTTTCAGCCTGTTCTGACTCCCTCAGTTCAGATACTCCTCTCGGCTGTGTCCCATACAAAATCTGAAATGGGCTCTTACCTGTACTCCGATTCACCGAATCGTTGTATGCAAATTCTGCCTATGGTAGGGTCTGATCCCAACTGCTGTGATGCTCCGTCACTAGGCTCCTCAACAAATCCCCCAAGCTTCGGTTGACTACTTCGGTCTACCCATCTGTCTGCGGATGGTAAGCCGAGCTGAATGCCAAGTCAGTCCCCAACTTCTTCCATAGCGTCCTCCAGAAATGACCTATGAACTTCGTGTCCCGATCCGAGACTATGCTCCTCGGCAATCGATGCAATCGCACGATCTCTTTGAAAAACAAGTTTGCGATGTGGGTCGCATCGCTGGTCTTATGACAAGGAATGAAATGTGCCATCTTCAAAAACCTGTCCACCACCACAAAAATAGAATCAACTCCTCTTTGCGTTCTCGGTAAACCCAACACAAAGTCCATGCTAATGGCTTCCCATGGCCTCTCCGGTATGGGCAACGGTTGATAGAACCCTGTGTTCTGCTTTTGGCCTTTCGCGTGTTGACATATCCTACACCTGTCAACAAACCGTTTAACATCTGCGCGCATGCCCAGCCAATAATACGATTCTCTCAGCTTGGCGAACGTTTTGTCATGTCCGAAATGACCTGCTAAGCCCCCACTGTGCTTTTCCTTCACCAAATTCTCTCTCATAGAGCAATCTGGAATGCACAATTGATTGCCCCGAAACTGCAATCCATCCTGGATCAGGAAATCAATCCACGGACTCCTATCCCTGAGAACTGGGTTCTCGGCTGCTTCATATGCCTCGCCGAAGTCTGCGTCACCTGCATACATATCCTTTAAATTTTCAAAACCCAAGGTTTTGACCCTGAACTCCTGCAGCAACAAAAATTTTCGGCTCAAGGCATCTGCTACCTTGTTCGCAGTCCCCGAAATATGCTTGATAACGAATGTGAAATTTTGCATGTACTCTACCCACTTCGCATGCTTCTGATTCAACTTCTCCTGCTGACTCACGAACTGCAATGCGTGATTATCGCTGTACAAGACGAATTCCTTGGGTATGAGATAATGCCTCCACTTTTTCAATGCCTGTATGATGGCATAGAACTCTTTGTCATATGTGGAGTACTTCAGCTTTGCATCATCCAGCTTCTCGCTGTAATATGCCACAGGCCTGTCATCTTGACTTAAAACCCCTCCAATAGCATACCCACTGGTGTCACATTTTACTTGGAAGGTTTTCTGAAAATCCAGCAGCACTAACACTGGCTGCTCGGTAATTTTCCACTTCAACAGATTGAAGCTCTTCTCAGCCTCGGCTGTCCATTGAAAAACTTTATGCCGCTTTTTCACAGTGTCCATCATTGCGGCACTAATTCCACTGAATTTTCGAATGAATTTTTTGTAGAAGCTTGCCAAACCATGGAAGCTCCTCACCTCAAAAACATTCCTTGGCGATGGCCAATTCCTGATTACGTTCACCTTCTCAGGATCCATCTTCAATTCATTTGCCGAAATTACAAAACCCAAATAAATGAGTTCTGTCTGCATAAATGAGCATTTCTTCAAATTTATCAGCAGTTTCTCCTGCTGCAAACTTTTCATCACAATGGCCAAATGTTTTAGGTGCTCAGCCCTGGTTTTACTGAAAATCAGTATATCATCCAGGTACACCACCACAAACTTGCCAATGAATTCCCGCAGGACTTCATTCATCAGCCGCATAAACGTGCTTGGTGCGTTGGTTAAACCAAACGGCATGACCAACCATTCGTACAAACCCTCGTTTGTTTTGAATGCTGTTTTCCACTCATCTCCCTCTCTCATTCGGATATGATGATATCCGCTCTTGAGATCTATCTTCGAAAAATAATTTGCCCCACTCAGGCAATCCATCAAGTCGTCCATCCTCGGCAATGGAAACCTGTACCTGATGGTGATTTTATTAATCTCCCTGGAGTCTGTACACATCCTCCAGCCTCCATCCTTCTTTGGACTCAGTACTGTGGGAACAACACATGGACTTAGACTCTCCCTCACTAGTCCTTTGTCCTGCAGATCCTGTGCCTGCCTTTTGACCTCCTCGTTCTCCTGAGGTGTCAACCTGTACGCTACCTTATTTGGAAAACTTGCTCCGGGTATGAGGTCAATGTGATGACTCACACTCCGCATCGGTGGCAACGAATGAGGTAGTTCGTCCACGATGATATCAGCGAACTCTCCCAACAGTTCCTGAATCTCCTCTGGCAAGTCATCCACTCTTGTGCTTGTCAAGACAATTCTCGGCTTCCTGACAACAAAGAATTGTGGATCTTCATTCTTCTCCAGCTCTGTGAGAAGCTCTTTCCCACTCATGAGAAGTATCGTACTGCTAACTTATGGCTCCACCTTCTTATCCTTCATCGGCAGCAATGTGTGTGTTTTACCATCCTTCTCCAAGGTGTATGTGTTCAACCTTCCATCATGAACAACATTTCTATCAAACTTCCATGGTCTTCCCAATAATACATGACAGACATCCATGGGTATAACATCACACAAAATTTCATCCTTATATTCACCCATTTTAAATTTAACCAAGCATTGTTTTGTAACACATACCTGGTGTCCTTTCTGCAGCCATGTCACTTTGTAAGGACTCGGGTGTTTGTTCGTTTTCAGCTCCAGCTTCTCCACCATCTCAGTCGAAACGATATTATCGGTGCTCCCACTGTCCACTATGACCTTTCATTTCCAGCCCTAGGTCTTGCAAGTTGTTCTGAACAGTCGGCATCTTTGAGCTGTGTCCTCCACCTCTTTCTCAGGTTTCAAAAGGACCTTATGCACTGTCAGTGACTCCCCACTTCCAGTGTCTTTATCCTCCACGTCACGCCTCTGCGCCTTAGCGATGTGAGCTTTCCCTCTGTCCACCTTCCTCTCTGGACAGTCTACGGCTTTGTGACCGTCTTTCCCACACGTGAAACATGTGATGACTCCTCCTCGGCCTCTTCCTCTACCTCGGGTACAAGGAAATGTGTTGGCATCAGCGTAGCCTCCTTGCTGATCATCTTGCTATCTCCTCGGCTCAGAAATTTGTTGCCTCTGCTGTGAGGTTCCACCCCTTTCAACTTTTCCCTGAGGCCTCTTCCAATCCTCCGTGGGCTTTTGGAAGTCTTTCTGGGAAACCGCTTTGCCTCTAGGCTGGCTTCTGCCTCGCCCTCGCTGTCCCTGCTTGCGGCTCAGCTTCTCTTCGGCTTTCAGAGCCATCTGGTATGCATCCTCAACTGTGCGGATGGTAACCATGCTTAATTCTTCCTGAATGTCATACCTAAGACCATTCAGGTATCTCGCCACCTTTTCGTCATCACTCTCCCGATGACCAGCTCGAATTTTGATCCTGTAGAACTCCTCGGTGTATTCTTTCACCGTCATCAACTTCTGTCTCAGGTTCTGCATCCGCCTGAACAGAGTGATCTGGTAATCCCTCGGAATAAACTTCGCCTTCATCTTGGCGATCATCCGATCCCAGCTTTTTATCTTCTGTTTACCTTTGGAACGCTTGTCTGCCTGCAGCTCGTCCCACCATAAGGCTGCATGTCCTTTTAATTTAGTGACAGCATGCCTCACCTTCTTGTCCTCTTCGATGTCTTCGTAATCGAAGTAGGTATCGAGTGCTTGGATCCAATCCAGCAACTCCTCAGCATTTATACTTCCCTCATAGATGGGAATGTCCATCTTTGTCTTTGAGCTCATCCTGGAGATAGCTCTGATACCACTTGGTAGCAACCTGCCCCTCGGCGGACGGTCGCTCCCACCAGGACCTTCACTAACCTCGGCCCGACGAGCTTCAATGCTCCTCCAATCCCGTACTGGAACCTTCTGTCACCCACAGGACACTCTATTGATCTCCCGGCACTATCTCGAGAAATCGGGTCTCTCGGAATCGCGAGCCCTGCATGCACGTTCTCATGCACTTCCAATTGTCGAACCCCGAGTACCGAAGTCAAAGTCAACGACTCGGGATATCGCCCCTCGCGATGTCAACACTTGGTAATTTCAAACCCCGAGTGCCGAAGTGCCGACCCCACGTGAATACGCCACCTGTATTCCACTATTCTCTGGGGTCCCATTCGACCACGTCACTTCGGGATTTCGGGAATCGCGGATCCACAACACAAGTTGCAATGGTGTTGAAAACCCTGAATGCCGATCCCGCGATGCTCCGGATTCGTGCCACCTGTCCCTCCGACGATCGACGTCTCCCACTAAATCGGGAAATCGCTATTCGTGATTTCGACGTGCATGTAACTCTTGCACTCGCCAACCCCGATATGCCGATACTCGATGGCAAGGGATTCTTTCATGCCCCTGCAAGTTAACCCCCTCGCAACTCCTCTGCAATCCAACGATCAGCGGTGTTTCACGACTTCTCACAATGACTTCAAGTCGTTGATTCTCTTCCTCTGAAGAGTTCTCCGTTGCACCAGGTTTTCCCTTGGTTCAAATTTCTCTCCGGCCTGCTCCTATAGCATGAACATGGAACTATCCCTCCTGAGCTGAATTCTCTCCGACTCCTTTCGCGACTTCGAGCACGATGTCTGCACTCCACCTTCAACCACTTTCAAAGTGTTGAAGTCTTCTAGGTTCTGTGCTTTCACAGTCACAGCAACCCAGCCTTTCTTTTCTCAGACTTGCTATTGAGACTTCAATCCGACCTGCACTTCACCTGCACGGCTCGAATAACCCAACACAACTCTGAGCAAAAGAGAACAAAAGCTCAACTTCTTAGCCTCCTCAACGCACTCTATGCGGAGGAATTCAACTGCACTCTATGCAGGAATCTCCTAGCTTAAGCAGAGAGACAATTGAAACTCATTCCCTCATTCTCTCAGGTTTCGAACCTGATATGCAATCACATATGCAGCATATAGAAGATAAGCGTAAAAAGAAGCAAGCGTGCAAAAGCATAATATCAACAACACACAGAGATCAAACACATCCATGAGATTGAATCAAAGCTTTCCTATTAATTCAATGTCTGTACATGGAGTTTCTTCACCAACTCTCTGCTCTGTCTCTTTCTTGCTCCTATATGAATGAGAATGTGTATGTTACAATGATACAAGGGAGGGTGTCTATACTCCATTTTCCCTCTCGAAAGCAAAACTGTCTAATCTACAGTTAATTCCTATCTAACAACATTAATACTATTAAATGCCTCCTTATCTATATTACAATACAAGTGCGCTTCATATGAATGTTTTCATTTAAATGACGGCGCAACAGTCTTTTCAAAGGAATTCAAAATTGTATGTGCTGGCGCTGTCTAGTTGTATGTTCTTTCCTCCACGCGCTGGCTTGCTTGATGAAGTCGTAGATGCTCCTACATCACTATCCAAACAAAACAAAGGTGTAACTAGTCACATCTAGGCCAATGTCGATCCCATGGGTGGGCAGCACTCAAGGCCAGTAGGCCTTTCAAAGTTTGATCATCGAAGAAGGTCCCTCATTGCCTTCTTCCCATCTTGTAAAACGAATGTGTCCCGATGGCAAAGACAACACTTTTTTTGAAAGAGTATCAGCCTCGATATTTTCCTCTCTGTAGATGTGAGAGAAGGTGAGAAGATTAAACAGCTGAGTCGCTTCACGAGTTCTCTCCTTCTAGCACATCAGGTCCGCTACATGGAAATCTGCACGCCCGCTCAACCAATCAATGATAATTTTGGAGTCACCAAGCAGTAAAAGCTCATTGATATGTAATCGACTTGCTAGAATACAAGACGCCCACGCTCCCAGGAGTTCAACCTTCATATTGGATCCGTGCCCACATTTTAGTGTCCACCGGTAACAAGTGTGAGAGTTTATGGCAATCTTCCCACCCGCCCCACAGTATAAACCATCCTGTTGAGCCGCTCCATCGAACCAGGCCACTACTCTATCAAGTGGAACGTTAAAGATGGACCTGCAGGGTGTTGTAACCGTTGACAGTTTTCTACACACGGCCATCTCAACAATGATGGAACAAGCCACTCTGTGAAAAGAAGGTGGCTTGTATTCGAACAATGCAGCGTTCCTGTTCTTCCAAACATGCCAGCAGAGAAGAATTGGCAGCTTCACCTGATTCGTTGAGACCCCCAACCAATTCTAGAAGCAAAGAGATGGGCTGGTACCTGACCAAGTAGACGAGAGAAAAAGAGCAGGGGTTATGATATGCCACACGGATCTGGTAAATGAGCATTCTATGAAGACATGGGCGCTCGTCTCTAAGTCTGAGTTGCAAAGGCTATAATGACTGGGCCCCTCCCATCCTCGTGCTTGAAGATTCGGCCACAACAAAAGTTTGTTTTCGATTAATAGCCAGGTGAAAAGTTTCTACTTGAGCGAACAATTGCTCTTCCAGATCTTGCCGTGCCCACGCTCTGTTGTATTGGTCCAACATTTAGTAGCTAAAGTGCCATAGGCATTCTTTGCAGTGAGGGCACCAGATCTGTCCCCTCCCATCCACAATAGCATATCGGGCCTATCCTGTAAGCGGATGCCCAATTCCATAAGCCTGCGAGTATATCCATCCCATTCAACTGCAAGTTCAGCGCCCATATCTAACTCCTCACTACTGAGCCAGCAATCACTCAAATGTCCCCCGTTGTGAAAAGATTTGAACTGATAAAGGAAGAAAAGATTTTTATGATGTAGGTGCTCCAGCAGTTTAGTAGAAAGCATGGCAAGCTTGCCCAATCCCAGCAAACTGTCCCTACCAACTTCAATCAAATATCCATTACCAGGCTTCCACGAGAGCCAATGAAGAATGATGGGAAGGGTCTTTAACAGGTTTTTCCAAGTATGAGAGCCTTCAGTGGGTCTCTCAGAGTCTGATCTAAGCTAGAAATGAACCAGTATCTGAGGGAAGTATTTAGCCTTAATAACCTTACTCCAGAGACCAGGCTTCATAAGAATGCACCAGAGGGTGTTTGTTGAGAGCGCCCTGTGGAAGAAGGGCAGATTCCTGAGTCCCCATCCACCCATCTTCTTAGGTTTTGAAATTGTCTCCCATTTGCATAGATGATAACCAATCATCTTGCTACCAGTCCAAAGAAAGGAGAATATAAGTTGACGAATAGAGCTTAGAACTGAGGCCGGGATTTTTTCTAGCACCATCCAATAGACCGGAAGGCTTTCCAATACAGCTTTTATGAGAATGTATCTCCCACCCATGGAGAGTAGCTTGTTACACCAGTGATGAATTCTGCTCTCAAATTTATCTAGAAGCCAAAGCCAATCATTGTTAGAATATCTGGAGGATTTGATATAAAACCCAAGGTAGGAAAACCCCTCCTTTAGGTCTGCTGCTTCAATACCGAACAAATCTTTCAAATTTGTTAAGAAAGGCTCCTGTATGTTCAATGCAAGGAAGAGAGATTTTTGAAGATTTATCACTAGTCCAGAGGCTGCGCAGAAGGTACTAATGATGGAGTGTAATAGTGACCATTCCTCAAGACTGGCCTCTGTCAAAATTAGCACATCATCAACAAAGAGGATGTGTAGGATGTGTGACATCCCCGAGAAATTAACTCCAGTTAGATGGCCCTCCGCTTGGCTGTGTTTGAGTAAGATACTAAGCCCCTGCAATTTCCATCCTTAAAATCATCTATGAATCATTTTAAATTTTTTTTTGGAGTTGTTCTAAGTTCACTTTTACTTGTATTTATATGTGCAAGCATCCATTCAACATTTCCTAGATTTTGTCTTATAACTTTTGAATTCTTGAAAGAACATTTTAAACCTAACATCCAAATGTTTAAAGAGTATTTTGAAATGAACATTCAGTTCCTCTTTGGTTATATAGTTATTTTCATGATTTTCATTATCAATATCTTGTTTAAAGTGTATTTTGAAACGAACATTCAGTTCCTCTTTGGTTATATAGTTATTTTTGATGATTTTCATTATCAATATCTTAGATGTACCTTTCTTGTGACATTTAATTATCAAAAATTTTATATATTAATTTTTTATTTTTATTTTTCAAAATGAGTTATAGTTATTTTGATGATTTTCATTATCAGTATTTTGGATGTACCTTTCTTATGGGATGCACCTTTCTTGTGACATTTGATTATCAACATTTTTATATATTAATATATTTTTTTCAAATTTCAAATTTATTTTGAAATAAAGTTAACATAAAAATATGATAAGTATGAATTTCAAACTAACATAAATTTCAAAGGAATAAATTATCAATGATATTGCTAAGGTTTTAATAAACATTCATTACTAGTTTATTTGTTATATTATTAGGTTGGTTAGAACCTTTCATTGTACTCTTTCATTATAATTATATTTTTTTGTCTTCTTCACACATACACACATCAATGAGATCTAGTCTTAGGATCGTTACATTTTGTCTCGTGAATTGGATATATTGTAAAAGGAGGTTTCCCCTTCGAATTGGACTGTATTAATTTGATTTATACCATTTTCAAGGTTCTTGGGTCATAACATTTGGTATCAAGAACATCGATCCTAGGGTTTCACTACTTCAAGTGAGTCATCTTAGAATTTTCTCTATAACTTTCTTTATGGGATGCATCAAATAGAAATTTTTTGAGGTTACTCACGAGGCATATCACAGTACATCTGGTGAAAATTTCAATTTCTGGTTCATTATAATTTTAGAGATATAACCTATGGAAGATATAGTCTACTGGCATTTTTTGCTGTAATTTTTTTGAGTGAATTTTCAAACTCTGAAATTTCCAAGATCCTAAGCTGACATAGTGAAGTACATGTGGAATTTTTTTAATGTTTTTGACTCATTACACTTTATGATATATTTCTTGTGGAAGTTAGGGTTTTTTCAAAATTTATTTTCTGGTGTTTTTAAGAGTTTTTTCCATGGTTAACAACCTCATTATATATATATTAGAGACATGTTTTGGCATATTTAAATAACACATGATCTATTGTTAAGTGGGTAAAATTGTGGCCGGGGAAAAATATATGTAGGAAATACACACGATTTCACATGGTCGGAAACACATTGTTTCACTTGATTGGAAACCATTGTAACCCCTATTGGTACCCCTTTGAGTAGTACTGCATTATACAATACATGTAGACATAATCTCACTTCTGCATTCCTTTGGATATATAGGAATTCCCCTAGGTATAAATGAAATCGGCCTTATATAAGTTATTCAACCATCTTGTTGCTATAGTACACTAATAAAAACACTTAGGAAGATCACTCTCTAGTACTTGGGTAGTATGACTAAGGGCACGATTGAGCCTCCTTAGTTAATGCCTTGAGATATTGGGCCAAGTATGATTGTTGGACCCCTCATGTATATCAGAGAGATATAACACTTGACACTCCCTTGTCCTTAGGACTAAGTAAAATTTTTCCATGGCTCAAAAGAAAGATCCAAAATTTACTTCACTAACTAAACCTCCAGAAATCTCCTCCTTGACTCATGAAGAAAATGAGGAGATGCAAAACCAACTGTCCAAATTGGACATTCAAATCAATGAATTGAATGATAAGTTAGTGAGAAATGTTGATTTGATAAATACTCAAATAGAAATGAGAAGAAATATGGATGAAAATAAGGAACTAATGGAAAGAAAGATGGAAGAAAAAAAGGAACCACCAATGGAAAGAAAGTTGGAACATTTGAAATAGAATATTATAGAATCCTTAAATGGGAGGCTCCTATTGATCACCAAATCTGTTGAGTTTCATGTGTTCTCTCTTGTATATTTTCTTCATTGTTTTCCCATACTTAGGATTTTTTGAGTTTTCTGTGGGTTCACAATGTATCTTTTAGTCTTGTTCAAACTTATGCAACCCCCAAAATACACCATTGATTTCCACTGCCTTCGTTTTTCACTTGTACTTATAAAATTTTCAAAATGTTCCACCATAGGTCTAAGTTATCTCCTGATCATCTCATCCATACCCATGACCCTATTGTCTCAATCCATTTCTTATACTTAGATAAATTCTTTAAGTTTTATCGTAGGTATGTAGGATGTTACAACTCTTCTCCATACTCCCACTACCCTTCTTGTTCATAACCCCACGATATCTCAACACTTAGTCAAATTATTTAAGTGTTTTCATTACTCCTCCATATACTCCCAATCACACTGTTGCATCGTGCTCTTATCATGTCATTCCACTACCCCACTGTTCCACCATCCCAATTGTCCTCCACCCTGTGGTAATTCATGTCTTATCTTATCACATTCCACGATGTACATTTAATACAAATCTCCCCAAAATGACTAAAATTGGTTAAGTGATGATAGTGCAACGCAACCAAAAGATCATGGTGCTCCCCAATAGCCCCATCCCAGTGGGGTGCAGCCCCAAGATGTTTCTATGATTGAGGCCTACGACCATAAAATGGTTGTATATTAATCATATACTTAATAATTTTGTACTTATAAATTTTGTACTTCTAATTTTTATTACTTATACATTTACGGTTTTTTCCTTATAATTTTTTTTGTTTCAATGGAAGAGAATGTCGTAGTTGAGCCTCCTCAACCTGAAGATAAGGGGAACATGGAAACCATTCCAATGGTTCTGACTACTAGACCAGGTAAATAATTACATTGTAGAGGTTTTTTTTAATATTAATGAACTACTTCATTGATATTTAAAAATTGTCCATATAAATTTAGTATTTTTTTGTTTTTGTAGATGATGGCCCCACACAACAGACTCCACACCATGGGTATGAGACCAATCATGCTCAGTGTGAAAGGACTGAAGCAACATCAACTGCTAAAGAGCACCCAGTAAACAAAGACATGAAGATGGATGAATTACTTAAGAATTGGAAAACAGAAAATAATAGTAAAAGAAATTGATGATGTATAATAATTTTATAAGACAGATAGATGTACATTATATAGCCAGTATATTTGGAAGATATTTTTAATGATAAATCTCATTTATAAAAAATCGTTTTTATGACATATGCCTTTGAATAATAAACCTCATTTATAGCTTTACAATAATTTTTTTATCAATTTTGAATATTTTTAATGCATATTTTTTAGTAGAATCTAGATTGGGTATTGGGGAATTGAGAGTGATGTGAGGGGGATGGGGAGGAGCCATAGGATCTTCCACCTTCACGTGGTTGGCCCTGTTCAGTAGAGACAAATTTATTAGAGCTGTTTATTCTTGGAGAAAACCTCTCTCAATCCAACAGAGCAACAACATAGTCAATGTTGACTTTGTTGTTGCTCCTTCAGAT
This sequence comes from Picea engelmannii, assembly GCA_009831015.1. Lineage (NCBI taxonomy): Eukaryota > Viridiplantae > Streptophyta > Pinopsida > Pinales > Pinaceae > Picea > Picea engelmannii. The sequence goes on from ML782510.1 coordinate 437,504, forward strand.
CGATGGATGTTTGCTTCAAGATCATACAACTCCAATAAATTATTCTCGAAACCAATAGGAGCTTATTCATGCCGTCACATATGAGATGCGTGTGCGTGCGCGCGCGTGCACGTGTGTGTGTGTGACTATTTAATCTTCTCTCATATGGATTTTACAAAAAATAATATCAATGGTGTTTACTATTTGCAATCTTATTGGTTTTAATTTCTATTAGGATTTATTGAAATGTCTTAAAAGTATTTTTTTTGTTTTTACTAAAAACTAAATACAGTTATTTTTTTTTTTACTACAGTATGTAGTTCGTGCATTTGCAGATGCTATAGATGTTGCATCAATGCAATGCTACACATTAGAATATCAAAGATCATGTATGTCTTGTCTTTTTTCTTCTTTTTATGACTTCTTAAGGTTCCTTTTATTTATTTATTTTTACATTACTATCATTTGTGGGCCACTATGGGGCCAATCATTCTATCTAATGAACCACACCCAAGTATGTATCATATGTGATTCCGTTTAGTTCATCATATCATATGATCCATAGAGATAATCTAATACTTCAACTTGGTTTTTTGTGGTTGTGTATAAGTAATCCTGTGGATATCATAGTATAAGCATAACGATAATTATGCAATAGAGTATTTTAAATGAATGATATATAGACCACTTCCGAGTAGAAGAACTTGATAGCTCGATGATTGGTAAGGAAGAAGAGACGCCCATGGAATCTATACTAGTAACTCCATTGTATCAACTTAGAGTACTAGTATATCGAGTGTGATTGATTATGGAATATGTACTATTACTGTTTACATAACATGTTTTTAATGTGCATTGGCATATGCATACACAATTTAATGTGCATAGAAAATTTGGTTGTGTTTTTAATGTGCATTGGCATATGCATAGACAATTTTCATGGCTCTAGTTTCCACTTTGCCAAGTTTATTTTTCCTTGGTGCTATAAGTTTTCTCTTGTTTTTCTCAAACATTGATTGTTTGAAATCCTTTAGTTGACTTGAAATATTCATTGAAGTTGTGTTTATGTCTACTTTTGATCTCTATTTACAAGTGTCTTGTTCTTTTCATTGTAATAGGCTAGCCTCAATATTGACCATAGAAAAAATATTTGCAAAAAGAATACATGGAAAAGAACATTGTCAAAAAAAATGTAATAGCAAGAAGAAAATAAAAGTAATAGAAAATTTGAATAGACTACTGTAATTGTGTTTGATCCCCTCAACTCCCTTCTTAAATAAACAAATTTCAATGGCTTGACATTTGTGCCTTCTCCAAATATTTCAAAAACCTGATATGCTTGCTTCAATTATTTTTCCTTGCTATCATGTAGAGATATTGTTATTTGACCTTCATTACATTTTAGTGCTACTTCTTCCATAGTGGTTTTCATATTCAATGCTATGGACTCAAACTATACAAGCATAAAATTGAAGAAGCACACACTCTTTCATGAATCAAATAATTTTGCAATAGCAGTAGATGGATCCCTCTCACAAGACTTTATTCTGATTGCTCACTTGTTGTTCAATTTTAAAATTTTCTACTATGATGTATGGGGTTGCTTATTCAGTTTATTCACAATCTTGCTTCATTTATATAAGACTTCAATGGATATATGTATAGAAGTCATTTCCCATTTATGGATATGCTATGTTGGAATAGATCCAATGTTATCCTATCCATGCAAAATAAATTCAGCCCACAATTCCTCCAGGAGTTGCACAAATTTCATGATCATATAGAATATTTGTAAATAATGTCCATACCAACATCCACACACCTCATTGATGGTGTTAATGGTTTGTGGGGATATGTTTTTTCATCAAATGGTTATCTAGGTGGTTGAACATTAGTATTTTTATTTGGTCCTTTAGAAGGGGCACAAGCTATCTCCATTAAAATGTATCAAATCTTAGGTTATTCTATAATATTATGTCCCATGATCAAAACCCTACATGTGGACATTACAATCCCATTGCTCGTTTACAATCTTTGGGTTTCACACACCTTCCTATTACTAAATTGCTTGTATTTCCTTAAAAAAAAAAATTTTGCAAAACCTTAACCAATAACATGCATAGAACAAGAAACTTGTTAATCTATAACAACAACTTATATCTCATGAAAAATACATGTTCTAGTTCAAGCTTCTGCACCTTTTTATAATTTTATATGAATTTCTCAATGCTAAGGAGTTCTTTCATTAATATTGCATTTTTCTTCTAGGTTAGCTCAATGTTTTCTTGCATTTGTATGTCCATTGTTAAACAATGTTCACATATCAATATGGTTGTTGATTGTGATTATACATGCACCAAAATGTATATATCCATATATTATTTCCCAATTTTGTAAGTCTTACACATTGTACATATAACTATGTTAATAAAGATATTGCTAATTTGGAAATCAAATAAAATAATAGAAAAAATTAGGATACAACTCCATTGGAGTTGATGTCTTCATAATTAAGTTGGTTTTAAAACTTAGAGTAGGAAATTACAAATCATGTATCCCATTTGTGAAACAAAATTCATCTCTAAACTATGTTATCATGGGTAGTCCTTGCTAAGTGTGTGCTCTCATCAAATTTTCTTTCACAGGTTTGCAAAAATTGCATGATATAAAATCAACCAATACTCACATTTAAAAATGAATGAACCCATTATATATTACAACCCTTCATATAAAGAGTATGAAATACATATTAATTAAAAATAGGCATATTTACTAACCCATATGTTATGGAGATACTGTAATTGATAACCCTCAAAGGCACTCTCTTGCATTAATCTTTTTTATTTTTATTTTTAAATAGATATATTTCGTTGCTCTTCCGATGAATAAGATCATTGATAGTATTGATAGTTTGTCGCAACTATCGACGCTTCATCGCTCTTGCAAGAATCGTTCGTCGCAAAAACTACTCCAATCTTCTCTCTTGCAAAGAATAAGATCACCAATAGTATTGATAGTTCATCGCAATAACTACTTGGGTTGTCGCAAGAGCGATGAACTATCATTACCATCAACGATACCTTATCCTTGAATAATTCATCGCAAGAACTACTCTGGTCATCTCTCTTGCGACAAAAACCCTAAGTTGTCCCTCTAGTGACGATATCCCTAGGTCGTCGTTCTTACAATGCTCACCATAGGTCGTCTCGCTTGCGACGACCACCGTAGGTCATCTCGCTTGCAATGACCACCATAGTTTGTCTTGCTTGTGACGACCTCCTTGTTTCTTCGTTCTTGCGACTATATCCCAGGTTCGTAGCTCTTGTGATGATATCCCAGGTTCATTGCACTTTCCACGAAACGTGAAGAGACATTTGGGGGGGCCAAGATTCGTCACAATCTCCATGACATAACATCTCAAGAGTGTCGAAATGGTTGTCACAAAATGACCCAAATTTACTAGTGCACCACATTTACTCCCAAACAAACTTCTTCTTCGACCAATACTACCACTAACTCCTCCAAGAACACACCTTCCAATCCCAAAATGATAGATCCAACAAAGAATCCAAATATTGCTCCCACACCCTTGGCTAGGTTGGAATATGACTTCCTACAAGATCTAAAGAAAACAAACGATAACATTTCTTTGTTCGAACTTATGAAAATTCCACAAATTCAAGAAAATTTTATCGGAACTCTGTAAGGCAAAACATCCCCTAGAACAAAGGAAGCAAATGTTGGAACCAAGAAAGGAATCACCAAGGTAAATTTGGCTGACAACATAACTCGATCTAAGAGTCAAGTTGTGAATAATGCATCCTTAACTGGTCAAAGATCTAGGTCTACCATCCCTCCTTTCCTCATCTTTTTTGAAGTATTTAATAGAAATTTTCATAATTTCATGGTAGACTTAGGAGCTTCATCTAATGTCATTCCCCTAATTTTTTGTGAGAAGATTAATGTAAAACCTAAACCATCTAACATCTAGATTATTTAGTTAGACAGAACCAAAGTTAAGGTTATTGGAGAATTGAAAAAGGTTTTGATCATGATGTCTACTAATACAAAAGTTCATCAAACTATAGATATAATGGTAGTAGATGTTCCATACAACTATGTATCGTTGTTAAGTTGATATTGGTTAGCTATTCTAAATGGCTACTTTTCGACCAATTGGTCCCAATTGTGGCTCCCTTATAATGGAAAAATGAGTCAAATAAGGATTGATAGAGAAAGGTATATGAAACATGTCATTATTAACTTGAATGAACCAATAATGTTCAACCATTAAATTCTCGGTAATTATTCGTATGAAACATTCTTTGGGAATTTTAGGGCTGAACCATCATCTCTTGCAAAATTTGACACACAATCTGAAATCCTTCATTGCACCTAGATTGTTGAGCCCAACTGTAATATATCTGATCAAACTAACAATCCCTCTAATTTTCAACCTAATATAGCTTCTAGAGATAAATTAGAAAAACACACTGACTCTATTAACCTCATTAAAACCAAAAAAACTAAAAATTCCAAAATACCAATTGCAATAAAAAAGGAGATCCTAACATGTGGACATTAGTTTTCAATGGGTCCAAGTTTTTAGAAGGTGCAGGTGCAGGTTTCATACTAAAAGACTAGAAATGTAGTAAAATGTTAATTGCATGTAGACTAGAATTTCCTTGCACCAACAATATTGTCGAATACGAAGCCCTAGTATAGGGGCTAAGGAAGGAAACTGACTTGAAAGTATAAAAAATCAAGATATTTACTGATTCTGAAATCATCGTCAGACAGGTACGAAACACCATTCATTGTATTTCAAGTCACTTAAAAAATTATCAGTCTAAGGTTTGGGAACTAATTAAATATTTAACTACATTTAATATTAACACCATTACCCGATCATTGAATTCTGACACTGATTTGTTATCTAATGTGGCATCTAGATTAATACCCTCATACAGATTGATGCCTGACTCCTTCTCTGTTGAAATATTTTACAATCCATCAATTCCTTACCATGTCATAAATTGGAGGGTCTTTGACAATGATCAACAACCCATAAATTTCCTACACCTCAAAGATACCTTCAAGGATTCTATCATAGATGAAGGCTAGCACGACCTACTGATGAATACATATAATAATGATGTTGCTGAAGCAACAAACACAACAAGTCCAACCAACAACATCCCCAAGAGTGTGGTTAGAATAGAAAAACTCTACGACCTTCAAGATAAATTAAAAAATGTCACCAAATGCAAGACCAATATCTCATACATGCAATTTGAAATAGTAAACCTAGGGTAAAAAATAACACCTTAGAATGTTAACCTTGGAAAAATTTTCTCACTTGAAGAAAGGAAGTTATACGTCAAATTATTCAAAGAGTATAAAGACATATTCGCCTAGACTTATGAGGATATCAAGACATATGATACAAATATTATACATCATGTCATCCCCATGAAACCTCAAACTAAACCATTCCAACAAAATTTGAGGAAGACGCATCCCACCGTTGAACCCCAGGTCAAAGTAGAGTCGAATAAATTGCTAGTTACTGAAATCATTTTTCTAGTAAGACCATATGTAATGGATATTGAACTTAGTGCCAGTAAGGAAAAATCATGGGGACATCAGGATTTGTGTTGATTTTAGAAATGTAGAGCCTTAGAGAAAGATAACTACCTTGTGCCTCCCATGGAACAAATCCTACAGTGTGGGTCTGAATTGGAAACACTCTCTTTAACAGATGGATTCTCAGGATATAACCATTTCTTAGTCACTCATGAATATCAACTAAAGAAAACATTCAGAACCAAATGGGGAACATATGACTATAGCAAGATGCCTTTCGGACTGGTAAATACTAGATAAAGTTTTCAACGAGCCATGGATATCTCCTTTAGAGGTCTTCTAGGAGAATGTGTGGTAGTATACCAACATGACATAACCATATTATTGAAGAATAGAGAAGACCAAATCTCCCATTTGAATAAATTATTCAATAGATGTAGGAGATACGACATCTCTCTAAACCCTAAGAAATCCATTTTTGTTGCTAATGAAGGAAAACTCTTGGGATTCATCGTCTCCAAGCATAGTATGTGGATTGAACCTGAGAGAATTGAAGATATCTCTAATATCCCTCCCCCTCACAACAAAAAATCTATGCATCCGTTCTGGGAGAATAAATTTTGTAAGATGGTTCATCCCTAGTTTCGTCGAAACGGTAAAATCCCTACAAGATATGATCAAGAAGAATGCTGAATTTAAATGGGGGTCTAAAGAGAAGGATGATTTTGACAAAATCAAAGTAGATATTGTGCAAGCACATGCAGTGTTGAGCCTGAATTTTGATCAAGATTTCATCCCGTAGAAATTATCCTTCAATATTTCATTTGTGGATGTCTTAACATAGAAGAATTTGGAAGGAGACAAGTTTCTTGTGGATTTTATGAGTTCAGGTCTACAAGGTGTTGAGCTAAATTATCATGAAGTTGATAAACAGGGATATATAATATAAAGTTTTCAATCACTTTTGACTATCCTTACTCAAATATAAAACCAAGGTTATTGCTCCCTACCCCGTAGTCATAAAACTCGTAGTACAAAGAGATTTGGAAGAAAAGAGAGAAAATTGTATTATGGCCCTACAAGGATATGACCTAGAGATCAAACCTGCAAAAGATGTTAAAGGACAAGTGATATGCAAAATGGTCACATAATCCCCTTGTGTTGAGTCTTAGGATGATGATGTGTATCAAGATCATGAGATATTTGAAAAAGAAGCCTGTTGCATCCCATTTGGGTCACACCCCTGGTTATACAAAATGAAATATCACTTGACTCATGGATTGGCTCCACATTATCTGGACCCCCAAAAGAAAAGGGCCCTAAGGCTCAAATCTGCCCAATATCAACTTATCTAGAGAATTATATGCAAAAAAAACCCATGACAATTTATTTCTAATATATTTGGAGAAAATAGACGCTGAGAAAGTCTTGTCCAAGCTCCATGATGGACCTGCTAGAGGGCATTGTAGTGGAGATACCACCACACACAAAATCATCAGAGATGTATACTACTATCCCTCCTTATTCAAATATTCTCACTCATATGCAAGGAGATTCTAGTAATTTCAAAAGTTAGTAGGAAGAGAGAAGAAAAGTGCATTTCCCCCGCATCTAGTGATTGTCGAATGCCCATTTCAACAATGGGGGTTAGACGTAATCAGGGAAATCAATTCAAATTCCTCCCAGCTTCAAAAGTACACATGAAGGCCACTGACTAATTTACCATATGGAGTGAGGCAATCCCATTAAAGACTATCAATGAAATCCAGGTGATTTTGTTCCTTTAATCTCGCATCATCACTAGGTTTGGAGTTCCTGAATCATTAGTCTTTGATAATACAAAATGTTTTTCTTCTCCGAAATTGAATGAATTTTCCCTTGAAAGAAATATCAAAATTAATTATTCAACAAATTATTACCCACAAGGGAATGGTTGGGAAGAATCCACTAACGAAAACCTCATCAACATCCTAAAAAACACATTTAATGGACATCAAAGAAGTTGGCACCTTTCTCTGCCAAATGCCCCATGGGATGAGAAAGTAACTCCCAAGTCATCCATTGGTAACTCCCCTATTTTCCTAGTCTATGGAAAGGAGGCTACCATACCTACTCACACTTTCTTACCAATTTTTCAATTGGCCCAATCCATCTGTGATGAAGCTTACTCAGTGATGCAGGAGAGGTTAAACATTCTATTAAAATTAAAAGAAGAAAGGGAGAAAGATAAAATGAACTTAACACACCATTAAGAGGTAATCAAAAAATGGTTCAATAAGTCATATGTGGGTAATAAATATTTTCATGAAGGGGATCTTGTACTCAAATGGGATAAATAAAATGAATTAAAATGAAAACACACCAAGTTTCAAAAGCTATGGTTGGTACCTTATCTGATCTACCATAAAATAGGTCATGGGACCTTCCGACTTAAGACATTACAGGGAGAGGAGGAGGAGCTCCCTGTCAATGGACAAATCCTAAAAATATACTTATCCTAATCACCCATGGTGATGGTAGTCTTGTACATAGTAGGAGTTCTCTTTATCTTTCCTTTCCTAGTCCCTATTTTTTCATTTCAATCATCTTTTATCTTTCTTCACATGATTTTCCCTAGATATTTCACTTTAGTATTCCTTTTTCTTTTCACCAGTGCTAATCTACAATCACTAGTAGTCCACCTCTCCTTACCAGTATTTTTCCCCATAATCATAACCCTATTTTCTTTCATCCCATGCAACCACTCTTCTTTTTTGGACACCTTCACTCGACAATAATCATATGATCTATAACTCCATGTTTTTGCACGAAAGATGAGTACACACAAAGAGGATTTGGTTCACTCAGGCCTCATGAAAACCTCATACCTATAAAATTTCATACCTTCTGACAACTCATATTAGTCATCTTTACTATGTGTGACCACTCTAAAAATAGGCCTATGTTCCACACCATTTCAACGGATTGATCTGAAAACTGATATCTCCTGCATACATCTAGTGGTGTTTCCCTTTATTCCTTAATTTTACTATATCAACAGTTCATGTGAGGGACACATGAGAAAGAACCGTCGATTGATATCTACACATCAAATTAACTCTCATATCACCCTGCTATTGAGCACTCAACACACCCTAAAAAGCTTCTATCAATTTTTTTCTTTTTGGGTAGATCATTATCTTTTGCACTATCTGATTCGAATTCATTTCGAGATTTTTTTTGTCTTTTCTTATTCTCATGACTCTCATCACCTATTCATAATTTTTTTGAACTTATGAAATCCCATGACTTAAAAGGCCTTAACTCCTAGATAAAGAATCGACAGTCGAAACAATTCACCTGACGCGCTCAAATTCAACATTGAAAGGAATTCAAAGAAGGAAACAAACCACCCAGGAAAACTCAGTTGTTGAGCGCCGATATTCGTCAAAATCAAAAAAAGGAAGTTCTTTTTTTGTGTCAAATCTTGCATAAGGATATCACTGATAGTCGATCCCCCTTTGCAATCGGTAAAAAATGAGGGAAATAGACGTTAACAAAGAAATAAAAGAGATTGTCGATTGGTGATGCTCAACGCACATATCAAAATCGGGGAAAACCTAAAAGGATTGCAACAAACATTTTGACCGCGCCAAAGGATATTCATGATCGTCGATCCCTGATACATTTTCAGCATCGAGACTTTTTCGAGGAAGATAATCCGAAGAAATCACTTGATAGGTTTCTCGTTGATCGCCAACCCTGGATACGTTTTTGGAATCAACAAGCTAAGGTTTGTTTTAGAACGAATAAATTAAGGAAAGTCCCGACTCTGATTAATACATGTGAATTAGGTCACTGGTATTTAACGCCATGTGTCTTTACCAGATTGGAGAACCGTACGGTCTAGTTTTACCGCGAGTCATTCTTGGTTCCCTGGGTTCGAGTCACACCTCCGAGTCAACTTTTCCACGACAACATTGTACGTTTAAATTGATCGATGTCAGAGATTTTGTAGAAGGACATCAATGAAAACATTCATAACAAATCCATGATTATTGATCCACCCACTGAGACAGAGACACGATGGGACGTTTTAGCATTAGATATGATCATATTTTAGCATTTAAGGAGCTAATTAATACCAAATCCTGCATTAGTTGCTACTTCGTGTGCCAATTAAAACAACCGTTTAAAATCACCAATAGACCACATCACCCCTCGCGCCTCCATTGTCAACCCACAATGAATTTAAGTTATAGATATTCAGCGATAGATTTGTTAAAATTTCACACATCACCTGAATTAAATGGTTGATGTGACACATCAAGTTATTCCCTATTTAAATTCTCTTGAGCCATTGAAAATGAAATCATTCTGCGCATCGGGAAATTCTAGAGCATTCAAATGAGAAAGAGGAGTAATTCAAAGGCTGTAGAGATCCCGTGAGTGTCAAAATAACTAGGTTTTAGCAAGATTCACAGGTATGTCTCCAAGTCTAAAAATTTTACATGGCTACAATTTATATGTTTTTATGTGGTTTGGTTCTTTACACAATCTATGAAAGTTTATTTTAGTTGTAGAAACAATGTCACCAAGAAATTCAACCACCAGAAAATCGTTGAGGGCACTGAAGCTGAAAGAACCAGGGGTAGGTGAAGGCCCCTCTCCAGGGGCTACAAAATAATTGGAATGCACTTTGAGGCCATAACCAGTCATAAAGACAACAACACATAAGGTTTTCATCTAGCCTCCATCCTTTGGAGATACAGAGGCAAGCACGGGGTCCAAGACAACACTCCCACATTGGGGAGAAATCTTTAACAAGATCGTTCGGGAGGAATACCCATAATATGTCCCACACAGTGATACAAATGTAAGAGCACTCCATGACAAGGTGTCCCCGAACATCCGACAGTCGTACCTGCATATGGTGGCAAGCAAAAACCCTATTTTTCCCTGTATTGAAGTCTTGAAGTGGCTCATCGACCACACATACACACATAAATGTTTAATCAATGATGACAATGGTGGGTGTGTTGGAGTGTTCCTACCGGTAGAAGTTCAGAAATACTACAAACTCAGAGACCCCGAGGAGCGTCTAAATACAAATTTCGTCATGAAGTTCTACAAACACCATGAAACCAGCCAGGTGATGGGCTCATGGTGGAGGGAAGACAAGAAGTTCACCAACCAAAGAACTGGTATGTATGGGACGACCAACTTAAGGGATCCATACATCTATTTGATGGCTCTCATCTACCGATTATATGGAGAGAAGGACTGCTCCATATTTTCATAGGCATGGATGCCCTTAGCTTACACAGTGGCAATATCCAGAAGCGGTTTTAACTGGGGAGTGATAATATCTAAACATATGAGAATATGTATACAACAGGCTCAGACGCCGAAGGAAGGAGAGTCACCAAATTTCTACATGGCTTCATATTTTCTCGATGTCATGTGTGCCAGAAACATCTTCACTAGAATGAATCTGATTTGGCATATCACAGAGCTCTTGGTCCACATCTATTTCAACATGCTATGGGAGAATAGGTATAAGAAGTCTTACTCCCTCATATACGATGAATTCATCACACGAATTTATAATATTCTTTGTAAGAAGGAATGCCCAAGACTATTGGCTGCGACCAAGAAAATGATATCCAAGGTAGGCCATTGGTACTTGGACGAGCACGAAACCTACATTAGGGTGTTCAGGGCCATCAAAGGACCACATATCCTACGAGTTCATGTCCCAGACTGGCTTTTAGTAGGATAAATATGCTATCAGACCATCTTGCAAGGCTACAACGCCACCCTGGTCAAGGAAAAGAAGCGAGCATTCATACCTTATGGTTTCCATGTAGGTTTCTACTTGGTAAAGGATACCTCTCAAGACAAACAAGAAGGGTTGAGCCAACTCGAGTTCAAATTCCATACAGGCCGAGTCCACAAGCACGATCCAAAGGGCCTGGTCTTGCAACATGATTCACAAGTGTCGTCCTATTGGTTGTATGCCCATGACAAATTCAAAGATGAAGTCTTCATAGAAAATGTCGATGACTGGGATGAGGTGGTAGAAAGGATGGTCAACCCCAAAATGACCAGGTTTAGGGCCATGAGCCTGGATGAACTGGTGAATACAATAGAGTAGTCCACTCAAGAGGCCCTTAGAGCAAGGGAAGAAATCAGAGTGGCATAGGTAATAGATGTTCCCCTGGTGGCTCCAGTGTAGAATAGGGGATTTCCTATGACATAGGAAGCACGGGCGAGGAAATTTCTCATGATAGAATAGGTGAAACTAGTAATTGATCAGATGTAGAATGAACCATACCTCGTAGGAATGAAAAGGGTCCCTTTCGACAACCCAGATGAAAGTCGGGCAGATCCAAGTGGCCCTAATATAATACAAATTGACAAAATCGTTAGGTTAGATAACCTTGAAGTTACAACGCCACAGTCCAGATCACTAGGGGACGTTTTAGCTCAGCCAGAGATAGAAAGAACATCAGGTAGATAAAGTGCACCAAACCCCCTCCATGACTTGATAACAATATATGATGATGAGGAAAGTTTGAAGGTGTCCCTGGTGACTTTGGTGCAGATCACAGAGGAAAAAGAGCTCGAGAAGGCATCTTCCCCAGGTCTCAATGCTCAAATTCAGGGCCTTCCAAAGAATTACCATGAGGTCAAAAGTGTTTTAGCAACTGTGCTACATGATGTACCAGGGACCCAAATGGATAGTCCGACGGACGAGCTAGGGTCAGGCAAACAAAAGGAAGAAATTACATAGCAGGAAATTGACATCTCAACAGTCGATTATCAAGTAAGTACCGAGCCTACCCCTTATGCTTCAATTTCAACTGGTACTCAACCTTCTGATGAGAAACAACCAGAGGATGGATCTTCGGAACACATGCAATAGGTTCAAGAACCTAGTATTGAACAGATATACACCGTCGGAGGCGTGGGAAATATGCTTACCTGGGGAGATCAAAAAATCCCCGAACCCGTGGATGAATTTGTTGATATACATGCCATCTCCTATGATTGGAAAAGGAAATATATCATGAAGAGAACCACCAAAAAGATGAGTATTACTATAGATCGCTCCATCCTCATCACCATAGAAGAAAAACTAGTTAACACAGAGCATGCCAAGACATCCAAACTTATCGGTGCAAGTTTGGTAATCACATATGCTACCCTGGAAAGAGAGAAAAGGGATGAAGAGGAGTTTTCCACTGCACTGAAGGAATTGGAACATCTATGCCATTTGAAAAAATATTACCAGGACACCACATAGGTCACGGTGTTCTTGAGAAGTGAATTCCAGGAGGCCTACAATAAATTTACGTATGAGCGACACCTATTCACTACAAGGATAACCAAGCTTCAAGAAGACACCCTCATGGCGCTGGTGACATGCGAGGATATGGAAATATGGTATGAGAAAGCACACCAAGACATGGAAAGGATCGACTACATCAACACAGTTCAACAGGGTTAAGATGTCGAACAGCATGACATCCGAGTAGTAAGGGAAAGAAACATCAACCGCATAAATAAGTTAGATGAATATTGGGTAAAAATGGCTCAAGAAACTCATCGGGAAATCCAAGAGAAATGGGCTGAGTGTGAAAATATTTGGACCAAGATCAACCAAGCAATGAGAGACATCAACCTCCTTGAATTCGACACACCCGATGAATTTGTCGACTTGTGGGGCATAGTCAAATTACATGCCGAATAAGACTCATCATGGGCTGCAGAGATAGCAAGGGTGGTGAACATAGTGCCAGGTCAAGTGCGACAGTTCATGGAACACCCAATCAAAGCTCTAACCATGTTGTAGTAGTTAAGTGCTAGAATAGTCATGTATCAGGCATGGGAAATAGAGATAAGAGAAATCCTTTCAGCCCCAATGGAACAACATATATTATCGTATGCCAACACATGTGAGGATCTCTTCCTCAAATGGTCGGAGTATGAGAAGAGTCTTCCAGTCAAGTGAGATCATTTGATGAATCTTAGAAGACTGAGAGATGAAAGAACCATGTGGCGAGTTTTTGTTTTACTTAGTTGCACTTTTAATAGTTATTTTTAGTTAATAATATGTTATAAATAAGAGGATCGACTTGTTAGCAAAGGTCGATGGTTGTTGCAAAGACCCTGATTTTTGGATTTGTAAAGAACTATTTTGGAGCTGCCTTAATTGAGAAGTCTTGTTTAGGACCAGAGAAAAATTTGTGTTTTTCGACAAAAGCGTGTGTGATTGGATCTGAAGAAGAATTATTTCTGATTTTTATCTCATGAATGGATGTTGTAGCGAGTAAGAGCTTCTGAATCTATTGATAAGTTATCAGATTCAATATTTTTTATAGTTCTTGTCTTTAATGATGAAAATTAAATCATTGTGTTAATATGTGATTGATGATTAGGGTTAAGGAAACTATTTTTCTTGCCATCGTCTATTGCATGTATGTTTTCTTATGATAATTGTATCTTAGTCAATGATTGGAAAACCAAAAGGTTAACGTATTATTACTAGGCTTGTGGTAGAGAATCATTGTCTGCATGATAGATTGAAAGGGTTATCCCAAGATCAACCTTCTCCAGTAGTTAATCTTTCCCACTTTGTTACCTAGTTGGTTTATACCAAATTTTATCTTGTATCAGTCCCACCTATAAGAGAAAATACAAAAACAAAATGTCCAAACTAAAGGAGGAGTTTTCACAAGAAAATGTAAATCCCATCGATTAATATGTTGGATCGCAAGATCTGGAGAACCATTCCACCATTAAAGGCTGCAGAGTCGAATTGGGCCTTAGTGGCAGGTTTGGTTCCTACTGTTGAGTTAAAGGGATTTAGGACCCCTCAACAAAATTGGTGCTAGAAGGAGGGCCTGAAGAATGAATGAATGACAGTATTTTTTACAAAATCTTTCACACAACCTGTAGATTCGAAACAACCCACATGCATGGCTAGTCATTCCCAAGACAACCCAAACACACTGAGTACTCCTGAAATGAGTAACTCACCCTAGAAAGAGGAAAAACATCTATTCCATGATATACCTTACTCTCTTCCTCACAAGAAATTAAACCTATTCAAAATAATCACAAGAGCTTATGCCCAATAGATTGGTGCATTTCCCTTAGCTCTGTTACTTCCTCGAAGAAAAAAAAAAGCAGACTAGTGGTTGAGTCCCCCAACCAGGTTTTTGTGCACACAATAGAATAATTGATAGATTTCTCCCTCACCAAAATTGAACATCCTCTTAATGTAATCCCTGAAACACCAGCCAAAAACTTCTCCGAGCCTGATGATTTTTTCGAAGAGGAAGGGTTTAACCCACCTCAGAATAATCAACCTTGGTTGGCCATAGATTCTTTGGCCATCCCTGGACTACTACATAACCTTCCCCGACATCTAGAGAAGTTACTCCCTAAATTTGATCCTGAAACCTTAGGATTTCCTGAAGACCATATAAAAAAAATCATACTAGCTATTAGACTAATGAATGTTCAACATGAAGATGTAGTATGCAGGATTTCCCCCTACACTTTCAAGAATTTGGCCTCCACATGGTATTTTAACTTACCTGTAGGATCCATAACTAGTTGGATGAAGTTTCAAAAGGATTTTCTAGATAAATTTGTAGAAGAAACCACTACAGGAGCTTTGATGGCCGAATTGTTTGCCACCACCACTATATTTAAAAATTTCCATCCCGAAGCTAAACCCACTCAGGAGTTGAAAATTGAAGTATATGCTAATGCTCTCCTATATTTTATTTCCATGTTTGTGAAGAGGGCTTCCAAAGCAACCTTAGCTGAAAATTTTGAAGAAGCCAAAATGATGTAATTTAAAATGAAGTGATGTAAGGAAGGCCAGGTATCATTAGTTAAGAAAGAAGTTCAAACTCCTCCCAGGAGAGGACTACTGCTGACTAGATCCCTAGGGAAACAAACAGAACAAGGTCCCAAAAAGGGAAGTGGGGACATAGAAGACCTATAACGCATGGTCAAGAAATTGTCAAACGAAATCATAGAAATGAAAATAAGTGAAGGGGAAGGAAACAAAGGCCAGAGTCCATATAAACCTTTTTTCAAAATAAATCCACCATTCAAAGTGATTGACCCTCCCCCAACCAACTTAAACATCGATCAGGGAAATGTAGCAATTGACTCTTTTTGAACTTATCACCAAGAGAAACACTCTGAAAGAGACTGTCTACAATGGGTGCATGCCATGAATTTGATGGCCAACCGATTTCTAGATGAAGTTTACTTAATCGAACAACCAAGAGGTTCATTTATGAATACTTCTAATCAGGAAGAATTTGATCCACCAGAAGAAACAACCATGGTAATATGGGACCCTGACCTACCAGTGCCTTTTGATGACCTATTTGAGGTTCAATAACCACCCGCACAGGTCTTGGTTGTGAAAACATGAAGTCGGGGTCAACCTGTCTCAAATGATCTCACTACTGCCCAAAATTCTGCAGGAAAACCATCTCTCGATCACTCAAAAGCACCTTTTGTCCCCCAAAGAAATCCTATAAACATCCATACATGAGAATCACCCAAGCTAGACTACCACATAGTAGAAGACTTGAAAAAGTTGAAAGAAAATATATCGGTCATGGACATATGTAGAATGCCTCAACAAAAGGACTTTCTATTACAAGTATTGAAATCAGTAGAAAATCCTACAACAAGCACTGACCAAGGGGGAAATATAACTCCCATGGATCTAAGAAATAAACTGACTATGAATGCCTGCTCTGAAAATAAGAAGTGAAAACATTTTATCCCACCGTTCCTTTTGACATTTGAAGTCTTCAACATAAACCTCCATATTTTTTTGGTTGACTCAGGAGCATCCTCTAATGTGATTCCATTGTCTATTTGCAAAAAATTAAATGCAATCCCTCTCAAAAGAGATAAACATGTTGTACAACTAGACAAAACCCATGGGAAGGTTATGGGAGAGATCAAATATGTAATGATCAGAATAGTGACACACCCTAAATTTGTACAAGTAATTGACATCATTGTAGTAGATAACCCAGAAGCTTATGGATTGTTATTAAGTCCAGATTGGTCTAAGAAGTTAAATGGATAATTTAGTACAGACTAGGCCCACCTTTGGTTGCCATTAAAGGGACACACGAATATGATTAGGATCAATAGAGAAAGATATCTAAAACACACTATCACTGACTTAGAAACCCAATGAACCCACATCGACAGATTTCCCCGTGCTTGAAAATTATTCCTGTGACTCCGATTTCAGGAATTTCTCCCCCCTCTCATCTAATGTCCCTCTTACTCAGAACTCCGAAATTATTTTTCAAGAAAACTTGCCGACAACGATAGAGGAAACCCTCTTCTGTCAAGGACCTATGTTATAAATCACGAAACAAGTAGGAGGAAAGGAGGAAAGGGGTAGGAAAATGGAAAGTGACAACTTATGCTCACCAATTTGGACCTTATACTTTCATGGATCTAAATCGCAATAAGGGTTAGGATCAGGGTGAATCCTCATTGATCCCAAAGGTAAACAAAATTTCCTGTCATGTAGACTAGAATTCAAGTGCAAAAACAACATCGTCGAGTATGAAGATCTAGTACAAGGGCTAAAGAAAGCCATAGACTTAAATGTTAAAGAATTGAAGGTTTTTAGAGATTATGAAATCATCGTCAGACAAGTAAGGAACACTATACATTTCAACTCTCCACACCTGAGGAATTACCAATAGGAAGTGCACAGGCTAATAGAGCATTTTGAAGCCTTCAACATAACAACGATCCCCAGAAAAAAGAACATTCTTTCTGATTCTTTGGCCACTGTTGCCTCAAGGATATCACCTCTAGAAGATTATGAAGCCTCCCGGTTCACAGTGGAGATACTCTACAAACCGTCAGTGGCCAACAATATTTATAATTGGAAGGTCTTCGAAGGAGATGAATAGATCATAAACTTTTTGACCAATCAGGATAATTTTAAAGACTTGGCTATTGAAAATGAAGTATTCCAGGAGCAATCATTAGAAACCGATCCCCAGAAAGATCAACCGACTGACAAACCAAGGTATCACATGATATTGAAGGCAATATCCAATTTAGAAAACCTTTTTGACCGAAGGGAAATATTTAAAGGGTCAAAGAATGAAAAGACATGGATTTCTTGTCCCATGCACAAAACTATAAATTTAGGAACCCGAAAAAACCCCAAAAATATAAATCTTGGAAAGACAGTATCTAAAGAGGAAAGGAAGACCTATCTTAAACTTTTCAAGCAATATCAAGATGTTTTTTCATGGTCCTATTGAGATCTTAAAACTTATGATACTCATATAATTCAACACACTATCTCGTTAAAGACTGAAGTAAAACCCTTCCAACAGAAGCTCTGGAAATACCACCCATCCCTAGAGCCTCTCATGTGTCAGGAGTTAAAGAAACTACTAGATGACAAGATTATTTTCCAAGTTAGACACTCCGCATAGGTAGCAAATTTAGTTCCTGTGAGAAAAAAATCTTGGGAGATCCGCCCATGCGTAGATTTCATAAACCTCAATAGAGCTTCAGAAAAGGAAAACTACCTAGTCTCACCAATGGAGCAACTCTTGCAGACCATGTCTAGCTCTAAGATTTTCTTGTTGGTTGTGGAGCCTGATTATCTTCCTGATTTAGAGGTCTTTTACTTTCAGCCGTGTTTATACCCCATGAAGTATTTACACCCCAGAAGTATGTACACTCTTCCACGTGGGGGAGTGCAGAGGGGGGGTACCCCCTCTGCGGGGTACGGGGGGGCTATCCCCTCGACTGGGGGGTCTGGGGGCAAGCGGGCCCCCAGCGGGGGTTCGGGGGAGAAGCCCCCGAAGCAAAAATTGCCTTGTAAAAGTATATTGTAATTTCATTGTAAATCTGGACCGTTCATTATAAGGTCGCAAATCTAACGATAGAGATTATGTTAGGGTTTTTTTCCCTAGAAGGCAACCCTCTTTTATGAGGGAAATGTATTGCGGCTATGGATGTTGGCAAGTATTGTATTCTGAGAGAGGAGAATGTGAGAGAAAGAAGAGGAAGTTACAACGGGTTTTGTTGTAGGTTGTATCCCTTCATTTTGCTGGATAATAATAAAGAAAGGACCTGGCAATTTCTCTGGTGGACGTAGCCCACACTGGGTGAACCGTGTAAATCTGTATCTCTCTTGTATTGTGTATCTGCTGTGTTTTATTTCCACATTTGTTTTATTTTATTGCTTTGCGGTCCTATTTTTCTAACATTTCTCCCTGTTGGATGGTTTCTCAGGTTACAACTAGGTTCTAGTTTTAGAAGAAGTCCGCTTGAAAACTACCTTTTGAACAAAGTGGGGAACCTTCACTTATAAACACATGCCCTTTGGGTTAATCAATGCGAGGGAATCCTTCCAAATGACCATGGAAGTAGCGTTTCAGGGACTAGTCAACAAGTGTGTAGTAGTCTATTTGGACGACGTGACTGTGTATTCAAAGAAAAAAGAAGATCACATTCGATAGTTAACCCATATTTTTGAAAGGTGTAGGAAATATGGTATATCCTTAAACCCTAAAAAAACTATTTTTGGTGTCAAGGAAGGCAAATTTCTAGGTCATGTCATATCTCAAGCATGGATTCACATAGACCAAGAAAGGATTAAGGTTATATCTCAGCTACCATTACCCCACAACAAAAAGTCTATGCAATCATTCTTCGAAAAAATCAGTTTTGTCAGGAAATTCACCCCCGATTTCACTGAAACTGTCAAACCGTTACAAAAAATGATTCGTAAAGATGTTGAATTTAAGTGGGATGATGAACGAAAGAGTGATTTAAGCAATATTAAATTTGCAAGATCTCAGTCTCTAGTTTTATGAAGTCTTGAATTTAGAAAATATTTATTTCTCTACACTTTTTCCTCCAACCAATTATTACCTACGGTATTGACTCAGAAGGACGATGAAAATAACTAGGCCCTGCTATCCTTCAAGAACACTAATCTCCAAGGGGCTGAACTAAATTACCCTACGATAGACAAGAAATATTATGCAGTTTACAAAGTAGTAAGACATTCTAGATATTACATCCTAAAGAATCATACCAAAGTCATAGTGCCTCACCTTGCTATCTGATCCCTATTCACTCAATAGGAGATGGGGGAAAGAAGAGGAAACTGGATGGTAGTAGTCCAAGAATTTGATCTAGATACAAAATCTGCTAAATTGGTTAAAGGACAAGGGTTATGCAAACTTGCAGTTGAAGCCCAGGACCAAGTAAATGAATACCCCAGATGGGAGAATGAATTAGCATTATGGTGTGGTGAAGCTTCATATGTCTCCCCAAGGCAAGAGTATTGATACAAGAATCTGACTTATCTCCTATGTCACAAGACTTGTCCAGAAAAGATAAACCATAGGGAAAGGAGAGCCCTCATGTTAAAATCTACACCATATCGCCTCATAAATTCAGTGCTCTTCTATGTTAATTATGATGCGGTACTTTTAAGATGTCTTGAACGTGAATATGCAGAGAAAGTTATGAAGTAGATCCATGATGGTCCTGCGGGTGGAATTTTCACAGGAAACACCACTGCTCATAAAATACTGAGAGATGACTATTATTGACCTACTCTGTTCAAGGACTCTCACACATACGCTAGAAACTGTAAAACTTGTCAAATAAGCGCAGGGAGGGAGAAGAGAGCAATTGTCCCACTACAACCGGTTGTCATTTCCAGGCCATTCGAGCAATGGGGGTTAGATATCATAGGAGAAATTACACTGAGTTATTCAAAACAACATAGATACATATTAACCGACACATATTATTTCATGAAATGGGCATAGGCCATCCCTCTGACTCATATAAATGAAAAGGTGGTGATCCAATTCATAGAACAACAACTGATCACAAGGTTTGGTGTGTCTTCCGTCCTTGTTTTTGATAATGAAACTTACTTTTATTCCACCTTATTAGTAGGTTTTTCTCTAGATAAATGTATCATAATCTGATACTCTACAAACTACTATACATAGGGTAATGGAGTGGCAGAATCAACAAATAAGAACCTGGTGATGATATTAAAGAAAATAGTTGCAGAAAACCAGAGGAATTGGCACAACTCACTCCACAACGCCTTATGATTTGATAGAGTGAAACCTAAGGAAGCCATAGGTAATTACCCATACTTTCTAGTATACAGACAGGAAGCCATTCTCCCAAATGGGCTATATCTCCCATCTCTTCAACTTTCTCAGGATTCGAGAGGACAACCCTCATCAGTCATACAAAAAAGAATTCATACCCTCCTCATGCTGGAAGAAGAAAGGGAGAAAGAAAAATAAAAGTTCATATATCATCAACATATAGTTAATAGATGGTTTGATAAACATAAGGGTAAAGAGAAGAATTTTGAAGTGGGAGACTTAGTCCTAAAATGGGACAGAGCAAATGAGACGAAAGGAAAACATTCTAATTTTCAGAACCTATGGCTCGGACCTTTCCAGGTGGACAAGAAGATTGGGGTAGGAATGTATTGGCTGTAGAATCTAAGGGGGGAACATGACACCCTCCTAGTGAATGACCAAGCCCTAAAACAATATTTCCATTAAAAAAAAAACCGATATTTTTGTTTGTTTATTTTTACGATGTTTGTTTTAGGTAGGTTGATTGCGGAATGCATTTTTTTTCTTTTGTTTCTTTCTATTGTACTTCTACACTTTTGAAGATTGTGTTTATCAAGAAAATGGTTGACCTTAATTCATGTGATATGACGAACTCTATTCTTGACTCATCGCTCTCATACAACACAAGAAGTGCTTGGGGACCTGCGGTTGTTTTAAGGGGTTTTCTATCTAACCTCTGGAGATTAACAACCTTGGAAAATTGATGAAGTGTCTGCCTAGTGGTCTAGTAAAACCTTAAGGGAAAGATGGTAATATGGAAAGGACTACATGTACCTCAGAGACAGAGCTAGCAAAATTTCACCTTAAAAATCTCATTTTGCAAAAACATACGTCCTCCTCTCCCACTCGCTTAGGGAATTCTACCGAAATATAATCAACTATATCAAATGAGCGCACAATAGGGGAGGGTATGAAGATAACTCTTATGGGGCTATGGACGACTGCTAACAACGGAGAAAGGTCTGTGAAGTCAGGGTGACTCTGTCGAGGCTATGGATGTTTGTTTCCATTAGAGCAACACTGTTGGACCTTGGGTACATAAGTAATCGAAGAGTAAAGTAGAAAAGACAGAATACGAACTATGCAGAAGACACGATGACTGATACTGGTCGAAGTGAGAAGAAGAGAAGAAAAGATGAAGCGAAGTAAGAGAAAGCAAGTTGTGGAACGAGGAGATCAAGGATGACAGAAAAGAAAGGAAGATGGATCATGGACAACTTAGTAAGAATAAAAATCCACCGTTGGATGCTTTGGAGCACTGCACGAGAAGGAAGGAAAGATAGGTTGGTGAAGCCCTGAAAATGTGGGTCAAGTTGACCTAGGGTTCTAGACACCTAGGGTTTTGGTATCTAGGGTTTTAACACTTAGGTTTTGGCCTAAGGCTGTCGGTGAGATATTGTAATGTATAAATAAAGGTCAAGAGGACCTGGGATGGGTTGGTTGTCGTTGTGCTCATTATTTGTGTTGTTATTTTTCATTCCAACTTCGTTATTGTTGTGAGTGACTCTTGGAGTGAGAGAGAGAAGAATCAAGGAGTGAGGGAAGTATGTATTGTAAGATCTTCAGCTGGGTGTGAAGATCAACCCTGCAGCTGGGTGCATAGGGAGGGAAGATAGAAGATCTGCTAGCTAAGAACACAAATAAGAGTTGTATGCTTTCATCTTAATATATTATAAAGCACAGTTATGTGGACATATCACTAGGGAGAGGGTGAACCACATACATATTTGTGTTGTGTGTGATTGATGTTGTGTTCTCCTATTTATGGATATAATGTTACTGTATTATTATGTTAGATCTGATAGATAGTTGTGCAGAGTAGATCTAATATGGTAATTGATATCTAGATGTTGTGTTGTTCTTGTATCAGATCCACTTTGTATTCCCTTGGTTGTAGACATTTGTGTCCTGCAACCCCCCATAGCTACTTCGGGTGAGACTGCATCTGCCTCACAGGTGTTGCTGAAAGGGCCAGTAGTTAGGGCTTGTTGGTGCGCTCTTGGAGATGAACCATGGGTCTTCCCCTGTTACAACAAATGGTTTCATTTTCAGGATAGGAATCTTCTTGAGGTAATGTCAAGGTGGTTTCCATCGAAGACAAAGATTTAGAAGTGGATAGAAGATCAAGAAAAGGACTTCGTTGAAGCCCAGAACAAGAACCCTAATCTTAGTACAAAGGATTGGTTGGGAAGATATATATTTACTTATATACATGATATTTTCTTTGGAGGAATCCATCAGGAGCTATATGAGTGGCTAGCTAGGTTAGCAGAAACCCAGTTTGAGATCAAATCTAGAACCCTTGTGGTGTTGACATCGACGATGATCAAGAAGATCAAGAGAGTTGATAACGTCGTGTCAAGAGCATTAGTTCACTATTTTGATAGAACCATTGAAGGGTACGTCACCGAGTTTATTGTTGACATAGTAGGGTCATATAGCTAAGTCAAGAGGTACTTCAAGGGACCCCGAGGAATTTTTTTACACTTTTTAAAGTTGAAGATCAAGATGCTATTGCATGAGAAGAACATCTTAAAGTTACAATAGTTGGTCGAATTGGAAAAGGCTAATGTTCAAGAACTCAGAAAGTGACAATGACACAGAGACTGGACATATGCACAGTGGGAGAGTGTTCAGAGAAGTTCCTCTTGTGAACCTGTTTAAGAAGAACTACGGGGAAGAGGGTTTCTACTGTGGAGAAGAGGTAGATCTCACAGATGAAGAGCATTCAGAATTCTCTAGGGCATAGGAAGGGAAAGTTGAAGAACCTCATCGGGAAGAGACATAAACTTCAGGAATAGCGTTGACTGTTGAAGTAAGTACTATTATTCCTAATATTGTTTCAGTGACATTAAGCAATCTGAGTAATCAGAGTCACCAGAGCACTCAGAGAACTATCACTAGAAGTTCACCACATATTCAGTCAGGAAACCTAGGAAGATCTATGGCAGATGAGATGAGGTTGCCCACCTTCAGAGGAGATGGATCTGAAGATCCTGATCAACACTGGTTTCTATGTGAAGCTGTGTAGAGTATTAAAAATATCATCGACAAAGTTGTTAAACGAGCTCAGTTTAGTACTACCCTGAGAGATCACAAGCTGAGATGGTACATGAAATTTGTCCAAGGAGCTGCACCTAAAATGCTTAATTTCATTAAGACTGCACTAATTTCTGAATTCAAGAAACCTAATTCAGAGTCACAGTGCATTACAAAACTAAAAGAAATCAAGAAGAGAATAGTTGAACCTGTGTGGGAGTTTGATCAGAGATTTAAGACCTTGACAAGCCATTTGAGTTTTTAGATCCCAGATGAGCAGAACATGGAGTGGTTCATTACTACCCTCTTACTACACATCAAAGTTCCTCTGATGCAAAATAATATTGCTTCGCAGGTAGAGGCACCTGAGATCGCCATGAAGTTAGAATCATCCCCTATGGGAGAATCCAGCTTAGGTATGAGTCAATTCTTGAGTCAGTTAACTGGTTTATCTCTGCAGGTCGAATATATGAAGAAAGACAAGGGAAAAGTTAAAAGAGAAGATATCTGGTGCATTAGATTGAAATCAAAATTTCATGACAAGGAGCATTGTCTCCTATTTCGTAAGTATTTGGCATCTGGAGCCCCGAGTCCTTTAAAGAAAGTTACCTTGCCATGGTGTGAGGTATGTAGAAATAGATATCGCCCTAGTGAATGCTACTACATGCAAAAATATGTTTAGACACCCAAAAATCTGTATTGTTGTTGTAGGAATATCTCCTTGCGGACAGGTAGATCTCCTCTTGAGAGCTAGACCCTTAACTCTAAGACAAAAGGTTCTTAACATGGACACTGACTTCCTTTTAGATCTAATCAAACTGATGAAAAAAAGATAAGGAGGAAGGTGTGTACCTTGTGAACGTCATTTGTCCCTACAAGGTCCAGGATGAGCTTCGATCTTGAGCTCCTTAGTAGATCCTGCAAGACAAACAAAAGTAAAAAAGACTTCCTACTCTACTGAGATTAGCTAAAACATAGATCCATCTACTGCAGACAAACTTATATGAAACAAGTACAAGTTTGAAAGAAACAATCCAAGCATTGATTGTATTAATGAGAACAACAATGAAGAATACTTACACCCATAGATGTGAGTGCAACAGCTTCGTCAAGTTCTCCTTGTCCAACCCTTACTCAAAAGCTCCACGATCATAATGACAATACTTTCACTGATTATTCTCCTCCACTTCTCATGATATCATAAGTTTGGTATCTCTAAAATCCTCTCTCCCCCTCCTCCATGGAAAACCCTCATTATATAGGATTTGGAGGCTTAACCACCATGGAGAGGATCTCTCATCAGATCCACTAAGAAAGGGATCTCTAAGATATTTAGGGAGAAAATATATCTTAAGGATTTTGGGGAGGAAATATCTCTCAAGGATTTTAAG